>ML777977.1:400681-431219 GCA_009831015.1 Picea engelmannii
AGTTCCACTACTGCGACTCTACTGTCGGATTCCTTCCTTCGGTGACAGTACTCTGCTTAACCCCTGGTGTCTGTCTCTGCCTACAGCCGTTAGTTGCACGCCTCCTGTTCGGGGCATGTGCCTCGTGTGTCTTTATGATATGTTGGTCATCTTGATTGTGTTCGTCTTACTTGCGTCTGGTTGGTTCGAGTGTTGACTTAGAGTTGAGGGGGTTGTTTCTTCTACACGCGCACACACTTAACCTACACAAAAAAAAAAAAAAAAAAAATTTCACTGGTTGACTGAGTAGATGTCCTTAGCTAGTAGGGTTGTTACATATTAATAAGGTCTAAATTGCAATGCAAATATTGTTAGGTTACTCCAATGTATGGCAATGTTTAGGAAGGAAAGGCAAGATAATATGGAGAATGCAATCTTTGAGGGTTTACCATTAGGGTATTGATATCGTTGCTCAATTATGGCGATTAACAGAAGAATGCAATGTGCTTGTGATCATTGCTTGTCCCTGAAATAGTGCAAAATGACCTTATAACTAAATAATGGGGGTTGATATTATTGGTTTTTACCTTAGGATAAGTCTTCGTCGGTTAATGATAATTAATGGAGAAATTGATCTTGATTGATGTCTTCGGGTCTCAATAGTGGTTTGTCGGTATTAGAGTCCTCCTGACTTGCGTCTCTCGTAGAGGTCATGATTGTCCCTGATTTTGTAGTACTTGGTGGTTTTGCATTGCGTGGTCTGTTTGTGTCGGGAGGGATGAACACACCTTCAGTAGCCTTAGTATATATGTCTGTGTGTTTCCATACATCAAGAATCCAGTGCCGTATCAAGAGTCTCGGGCCCTTTAAAGGCAGGGTTTCCACTCTTGCGACACACCTTAGGGGATTACTAGTTTCTGCCTGAGCATTCGTCTAGGAGCTTATCTGATCTACTCTCTCTCCGGAGCAGAGGACTAAGATTAAACACCCTGCTTTCTTGTGCAAAAATAGTAAACCTACTACCATGGATTCTACCTTCTGTATTTGTATGGTACCTAACCCAATATGTCGTTATTGTTGAAGATATTGTGGGGCGCCTTGGTCTTGGGGGTTCTTTGCTTGCAGTTACTTGTTGTACGTCTTGCTTCTTCTAGTTGTGATCGTCGTGGTGGCATCTTGTCAGTCGTCGGGTGGCAACGTAGAGTCCAGTATGTCTATTTCCCCTCCTACACGTGCGCACACACCTTAACACACAAAAATAAATAAATTTGGCACCTGTTATCAACGTCGTTATTATAACTAGGAGGTTTGTTACAAAGTTCATCAACAACCTTATGTGATATAGAAAAACAAGGCCAAAGCGACCCTTGCATGTAATGAATTGTCTCAAGACTGCCAATAAAGCATGCCACCTAGTTTTCAAAAGGGATACATGCATACCTTTATCACAACACTTGATTTTCCTAGAAGTAAGGAACAGGCTCCATGTCACTTCCTCTACCTTGGCATTTTTAAACAATTTCTACCCGCTAAGTGGAAGACCTATCACCTTGCTTAAAAACTCCTTAGTGACTTCGATTTCAATATCTCCTACTTTGGCTCGACAACCATCAAACTAGAAGGAAAACTCCTGGGTTGTTTGCAATTTAAAACCTTGAAATGTCTCGAGAAATTCGAGCCATCCTTGACCCTTAAGTTCTTCACTTGCGTCAACATACAAGAGAAGGATTTGTGAGCCATTTGGTTCGATGCAGGAAATAGGGGCCATGTGGATTGAGACAAATAGTCACGGGGGTAGAAAAAGCCACTGTAAGCAAGAAGGGTTTCACTAAATAGGAATAACCATGGGAAAAACCAAAGAAACAAAACCCTCACATGAATTAAATGAAGGCATAAGGGTTTCATAAGAGAATCGGGCATTGTGGTATAATGAATCGCCGAGGGTACAGAACAAAGCCCGAGACTTAAATCAAAATAATGGACATGTCATTTTTAAACTTACACTACCAGCAGAGTACAAAATATGACTGCATGTGTTTAAGTATCATCATGTGTAAAGGTTGGAGTTACCCATTATAAGGTCAAGAAAATAGGTTTTTTGACAAATCACACATAACGACCACATAAGGATTTACCAAGAATGATACATGGAACAAAATCATAGTCTAACATTAATTGATTCCCGGTATAGCATTCAAATGTCCAAGGTAGACCTTATAACAATGAGAAATTAAAAACAACCATTTTATTGACATGAGATAGGCCTTAAAGAAAACAAAAAATCATTGTTAAAAAGGTTTGTATGATCATTAGTTTTCTTAGGAAAATAAGCCTTAAAATCAAATGCAATAAATTCGCAAGTTTCAATGCTTCGTTCATGCTTTTAGTCATGAATGAAGCATGAAAATGAGATATAGGAAAAATAAAAACATTTTATAGCCCAAGACTCATCTTTCAAGTAGAAATTTTCATATGTTTAAGAGGAGGCAGCTATAAAATTTATGATTCGTTTCTTTAAGAATTGAAAATATTGTTGGCTGCCAACAATGGTGACTTGCTAGGAGAAGTAGTTAGCTCTGTATCATCGATGAGTTCAGGTTAGGATTGTTAGAATGATTGCAGATCAAAGAACAACTGAAAGGCATCAAACATCTCGACAATCATTACACGGTCTAGATTTAGACATCTTTCTATTAAAATGAAATCCGGTAACAAATTTTACAAAATGAGAGCCACGATGTTCAAGTCAATGGCTTCGATACTGCTAACAGGGACACTGCTGATAGAAAACATTCATAGCCTCCCCAGGGATGCCAATTAACCCACTCTGATGCTTCTATCCCATCCAATAAATTTTGATTCAAAATGAAGGATGCTTATGACCAATATCAAAATTTATACCTGAGAATTTTCTTTAACCTGACATCGCTTCACTGCTAGTGGGCCTTTTCTTTAACCTAAATTTTTCTTGGCATCATGCATGCATTTACCCGCTGCCAGCAGACCCGTTCAGTATCCCAGTGGGTTTACAAACACTTCCCACAACTCTTGAGAAATTATTCACAATCTGATATAAATTTAAAAACATTCAGAAGAGCAGGGTGACGTTGAAAATTCTAGTTTTTACAAGACTTATTATTTTCCAGATTTTTAATTTTTTCTTGATAACCTTCATCATGATCTAAAAATAGTTTACTTATGAAACTAATTTTTTCAAGGACAGGAAGGCATCCTTGAGTCACTTTCTTAAAAGCAGGGACAACGTAAAGAAAATTTAATAATAGTCGTGTCTGCTCATAATTGCAAAGTGAAACCATGAAATCAATTCTAAACAAAAAAACCTCTTTAACTAGTCTGTGTTTTAGGAAATTACAACAATTGATGCTCTGACAGTCCTTGACAACTATTTTAAGATGAAGTATTATGTTTTCCTTCTTTGAACTAAACTGTAATACATGCATGTTTTACTTGGAAAGAAGATGAAAACCAATGAAATAAAAAGAAAAAGTGAAAACCAAAACAAATCAAAACAGAAAAATATGTACAAAAGGTGTATCTGGGATTTGTCAGGAAAAATACCTTTTGAGAGCTTGGCCATTCACCAAGAAGGTGTCTGGATGTCCCTCTAGATTATGTAGGCAGAAAGAAATGGGACCTAGTTTTTCAACAATTAAGAAGGGTCCCAACCACAGATTCTAGAACTTGGTATGTTCCCTCTTCCCCTCATGAGGTTTATCCCACTTGAGGACCAGATCTCCCACCTTGAAATTCCTGTTTGAGGAAGAAATCGAATCAAACCATCTTTTAACAATACATTGATGTTGATCCAGTTTTTCGTTTGCTTGGACTCTTACCTCTTGTAACTTTAGCAAAGCATTAATATGACTTTCCAGGGGAGGACAATCCTCTTCCTGAACTTTCTGCAATAGTTGCAGAGATGGAAGAAGAACATGAGGAGGGAGAATCGATTCCCTTCCATAAATGAGAAAGAAGGGGAAATTACCAACAATGCTTTTCGGAGTCACCCTATCAGCCCAGATTACATTAAAAAGTTCGTTGTGCCAATTTTTTTGTTTTTGGAAATTGTCCTCTTGATGATTTTGACTAGGTTTTTGTTTTTCGATTTTGCTAAACCGTTTCCTTGGTGGTAATAGCTAGCAAAATATTTTAGTTTTATCCCTTTTTCTAAATCAAAGGAACTCATATAGAGGGATGAAAAATAGGAAGAATTATAGAAAACCAAACATTTAGGAATATCGAATCGTGTAATGATGTTTGAATTAAGGAAAGATATTACCTGACTGGTGTTTACCACTTTTAATGGTGCAGCCTCAGACCATCTAGTAAAATAGTCCATCGTCGTAATGATGTATTTATGTTGCTATGAGGAAGTGGGGTTGATAGGGCCAATGATGTTAATACCCCATTGCTGAAAAGGGAAATCTACCGAAACAGGTTGCAACAAGAATGTTGCCTTCTACATTCATTTAGAAGCATTTTGGAAGAATACACATTTACGACATAATGTATGGGCATCTTTGAATAGTGTGGACCAATAGTACCCTACTCTTAATACTTTGTGAGTAGTAGTGTCTCCACTGAAGTGCCCACCAGCTTATCCTACATGCAATTAAGATAACACTTTATTTGCTTCATCTCTTTCCAGACAACGCATAAGGACTCCAACAATTTTTTTGCAGAATAATACGTCATTTACCAGCTGGAAAGGTGTAGATTTTAGTCTTAATGATATTCTCTTTTTCAGATCAAGATGACCAGCAGAAGAGCCATGTGTTAGATAAAACTTAATGTCATCAAACCAAGAATTAGCAGCGTATTGTGCACAACAGATTTGACTTTGACTATGCTGATTTTTAGTTAAAACATTAATTTGACCGTGTTTCTCTTCAATTGAATCAATGACTAATTTACATAGACCTTGGCCTCTAACAATTTGCGCAGAGGTAATATCGAGGTCATACTCTTGTAACAATGTCATCTAGTTTTCCCGTTTTTCACCCAGTTCTTTTTGTACTAGCAAGTTTATGACAGCAGGGTAAGGCACAATGACTTTAGTTCTAGATTTCAGTAGATATGACCAAAAATGTTTTACTGCTTTAAAAACAACGTAAGCATGTTGATCTACAGCTGGGTAATTAATCTCTTCTCCCTTGAAGGATGAAGTCATAAAGGAAATTGGAATTTTGTTGTTTTCAACATTTTTTTGGGTCAACATAGTGGCATAAGATCGATTAGAGGCGAACGTATAAAGAGTGAAATCTTATGAAAATTCATGGCTCATTACGGAGGGAGCGTCCACTATGGATTTTTTGATGGAGTCAAAAGATTGGCTTTCCAGTGGTCCCCAATGATATTGAACATCCTTTTTTATTAAGTTTTTCAATGCCCTCACCATTTCCGAGAAACTCGGGACAAACCTTCTGACAAAATTTATTTGACCTAGAAAAGATTGCATAGATTTTTTGGAGGACTGGGGAGGGAGTTTGGAAATGACTTGAGTTCTTTTGGGATCAATGATCATCCCTTCATTGGATACTATGAATCTGAGAAACTTTCCTTGTTCCACTGCAAAGACAGACTTGTTAGGATTTAGAGAGATGTCATAATTGTGGCATCATTATAGAACATATCTCAGATGGGATAAGTGGTCTCTCTTATTTTTGGAAAAAATAGTGACGTCATTGAGATAGACCACCAAATATTGGTTGATGAGACCGTGAAAAGAAATATCCATCGCTCTCTTGAAAGTGGCCCTGACATTTATAAGCCCAAAAGGAATCTTTCTATAGGCGTAGGTACCCCATGTGGTACGAAAAGTGGTTTTCAACTGGTTTGGGGGAGACATGACGACTTGGTTGTACCTTGAAAAACCATATAGTAGCAACAACCTTTTAGAACCAGATAATTATATTTGTCAGACGCTCGGTGTAAGTTTTGAAAATCGACACAGAGTTGAATTTCACCACGTTTCTTCCTTACAGGGACAAGATTAGATACCCATTGTGTGTGTCTTATTGGGAAGATTATCTTTGCATTCAATATTTTGTTTAGTTCTTTATTGACAGTTCGTTTAATTTTAGGGTGCATGTTTCTCATCTTCTGCTGAAAAGGTTGAGTCTGGGGTTTCATGGGGATGATGTGTTGTTTAATGTTAGGGTCAAAATTTTTTAAATCATCGTATGTCCAAGCAAAGACATCCTTGAATTCTTCAAATAGTTTTATAAAGGCTGACTTCTCTTGCTCGCAACATTCCATTCCCAGATTGATACATTGTGGATTATCTTTAGTCCCTAGATTTACTTTTTCATGGGTCAAGGAAGAACTATTTGTTTTACAATTTATCGATTTCATGAATTTGTCATGCAAATCATAAAAATTTTCTAATCTTACCATAGATTTAGGGATAGAATTTACCAGATCTAATGTTGATTCAGGAGACCTTGGATCCAATATTACCGTAAAATTGTGGAGATCTTCATCGTGGGTGCCCTCATCGATAACTACACCTCAGAAAGTGTTCTCCATGTGAAAAACACTAATGATCTGTTGATCATTATCGAACACTCTCCAGTTAGTGACGTTGTCTAGTACTGATGGTCCGAATAACAACTCAATTGAAAATACATTTGGAGAAAGACCTTCTGTGGGAAAAAGTTTGGAAGTGATGTTAGCTAACAAGTCAGCCTCATAATTGATTAATCTTGGAATGGACTTAATGTTAAATGTGAAATTTTTTTGCATTAGATTCCATACCTTGGCTTGATAACTCTTCAGGTGTGGTGATAGGCAATGAATGGAATTTCTTACCTATCTGACCAAAATTTTCGAGTCATTTAATACCATTATGTTCTATACATTCATATCTACTTCCTTTTTGAGTCCTTGCAGAAGTGCCTCGTAATTAGCGGTGTTGTTTGTACATTAAAATTCTAATTGGCAAGCGATCAAAGTCTTATTACTTGTTGGGTCAATGAGAACACATCCTACACCAACTCCTTCTTTAAATTTGGATCCATCGAAGTAGAGATACCATATGGGAGATTCATCGGTCATATTAGACACATTAGATAAAACTACTAATTGTGCTCATGTCACGAGTTCCGACTGCTATTCTGGATCAGTGATGATGGAAGTTTCGGCCATAAAATTACTGAAAAAGGTGTTCATTCCATGCATTTCAGGTGGATTAGTGGAAGTAGTAAATGGTTCATTAGTGTCATTTAAATCGGTCACTATATTCTTGAGGTAAAGTTCATGATTAATCCTAATTATGTTAGGCTTTCCATTCTCTGGCAGCCACAAGTGGGACCCGTCTGTCGCAAAGTATCCATGAAACTGTTCAGACCAATCCCTGCGTAAAAATAAACCATATACTTCAGGGATGTCAACAACAATGATATCAATAATCTGGTGAACCTTAGGATTAGAAGATATCCTGACAAGTACATTTTTTAATTCACCAATTACCTTAACATTCGTCCGATCGAGCTAAATGATTTTTAGGTTGGAAGGTTGAACTTCTGCATTGATTTTTTGGTAGACAGAAAAAGGCATCACATTTGATGATGCACCAAAATCTACCATGCAATTATGTACATTTCTATTGAAAATTTCAAAAGTTAATAAAAAGGGTGGGACATTTTTGCGAGTATTAACAACAAAACTTTGCTGGTTTTTAGTCGTTGTCCCTGAAATTACTTTATCTACATTTGATACAGTTTTTAAAGTGAGGTCTTTTTTATCTGAGGTTTCTAGTGTTGTTTTAGTAGGGACCTTTTGAGGTGTTTTAGGACTGATTTCTGCAATTCTCTTCCTATTAAGATTGTTATTTTTTTTTTCTGCAATGTTCTGAAGCATTTTATACAGAAGAAAAGGAAATTTCAGAAGTTCATAAACATAAATATTTGTTCTAAGTTTCTTTAGGTCTTCAATCAAATCATATTCTGAACTTGGGATTGTTGAATTCTGGTTTTTTTTAGTTTGTTTAAATTTTTTATGAGGCGCATTAGTTCCTGTTTCAGAAGAGAGTTTATTCTAAGCTTTACTTCTGGTATTGTAATGATGGACAGTTTCAAAATTAGATTGAAAGATACTATCGGAAAAATGCCCAAAGATATTGGGAGATGATTCCTCTTCTTCAATTGTTTCTTCTTCAACCACATCTTCAGAATTCTCAGGGGGAACTAAATTATCATGTGCTTCAAGGATTGTCTGTATAGCATATTGTAAGATTTCGAGATTCAGGCCTTCAGGGTTTGGGTTTGGCCGGTTTGAGGGAAAAGGTTTTCTAAAAGGGGGTTTGTAAGTGCCTTTGCTTGAATATGATTCTTAAGATGACATCCTTAATTCTATGACTTGATTTGATAATTTCTGGACGACCTTTTGTAAACTTTCCAAATCTTATCTCTCTAATTGATATTTGGTCTGGGGAGGTCTAGGAAGAATTTTTATTTTCTTCTTAGAAGACGAGGTAATATCTGCCTCGTTACTAAGATTATATTTTAGGCTTAAAATATGTTTTTCGATTTGGCTTGCCTCCTTGAAGGCTTCCAATAATGTTTCCTTCTTAGACCGTTTAACCCAAATTGCTACATTCTGGTGTAAGGCTTTGGTGTAATATGCGACAATGAGATTTTCAGAGGGAATTGAATCAACGGGGATTTGATTTTTTAATGTGAGGAACCTTTGGTTAAAATATTTTATTTTTTCCTTAGGGTTCATCTTTAAGATGGACAGTTCCATGACTAATACTTTGGGAGACTTATCATTTCCAAACTTCTCAAAGAAACAAGACTCGAATTTGTCCCAAGATACAATGGTGTGGGGTTGTTTTGAAAAATACCATGTAGAGGCATTTCCCTCAAATGTATAAGGAAAGAGTCTACATACTACATCTTCATGTTCTACGCTTCAGAGTCTAATGGCTAGCATGAATTTCTTTATGTGATCCTCGGTGAGTTTCTTAGAGTCTGGATCAAATTTAGGTAGCCATTTCTCTAGGTGTTTAGGAAAAGGATGTTGGGGTCCAGGTATGGCCACAACATCTTAATTGAGCCAAGGTCTGGTGGGATTGTTTTGATTTTCCAAGGGCGTAGGCGGTGTCAAAGGTTGAGATGGTTCGGATGAAGAACCGCCTTCGTTGGATGACTCCTCTCCTGAAGAGGAAGGAGATGAATGAGGTGGTGAAGGTGGGATACCAGATCCTCCAGCTGCAGGAGTGGGGATGTGATCTGGATCTATGGGGTTTAGGAACAAACTAGTGTCTTCAAGTTGCTCTCTGATATCATAGAAATCTAGAGGTTTATTCAGTGGCCAACCAGGTTGTCTGATACAGGCCAAAGCACCATGTGTCCTTAGAAGTGACTTAAAAACAATTTCTTATATGTCAAACCCTTGAGGGTTTGGTCTTACTGGCTCAATGGTAATCTATGGATTTTCATTTGAGGTAGCTTTTGTTTGAGATGTAACGTTGTTGTTAGAATGACTCCTTGTTACTAAAGGGGAGAGAGTGTGTCGGAGAGGATTCTTGCGACTTCCACGTGCCATCAATCGTATTAAGACCCTCCTTCTAGCGCCATTTGATGACAGGCGAAAATGACCGTTCATCAATTGGAAGAACGATTCTGGTCTAGGGTTTTCTAAGTAACCCAATCCATTTGGTATAACTTGTTCTGACGAGTTTAATGGCTCCGTTGACCAATCTAAGAATTCTAAAAGAAACAAAAATAAGAGAAAATAAATAAATAACTAATTACTAAATATTATATATATATATATATATATATATATATATATATATATATATATATATATATATGCTTTGATGTGACTGTAATAGGCATATTTAATCCAAATATAGATAACTTTCATTTATATACATTATTTACAGGATGCAAGTTTTAATCTAAACTTACTAAAATCAATGTGAAAATGATTGCTCTGAAGAAGCAGATAAAGAAAGCACATAAAATTATTTTTTAATTTTTCTTTTATAATTCTTAAACTAATGGAAGAAAATGTTATGAAACAGAAATGTATAGCTAGTCAAAATCAAAACTTTACATTAGAATTTCAGTGATAAACAAATACCAGAAAATTGAAATTGAACTAACCTGTTAACAAACTAATGATATACATACAAACATCTGTGTGATCATAAAACATTTAACCACCTTTTCCAGGAGAAAAACCTGCAAGGAACCTTAAGTCTGTTCTGAATAAATGCAGAACAATTATGTTGGCAGTTAAATTTAAATAACAAAAAGAATGATACTAATAGTCATTGTGATCTCATGATTGCAATTAATTACATTAAGAGAAATCCGTTAGCAAACATGCTTGAATTTAATCTTTCAATGAAAATTAAAGGACAAATCTTGTAATTAAAACTAAATAGGTGATCACACGATTAATATCTGAAGTGTTATTTATGGACACATTTATAAAGGAATTATCCCAATAACATAAAACATCATGAAGACTAAAGCTATCAAAACTTATTATCATATCAAGATAAACAAAACTTAAATGAAGACACCATCCACAAAAATCTAAAGCCGAAATGTGCATTGTTGTTCCATTAAAGTCTGTAAATCAAACATCCATCTTATACCCCAGGTGAGGATGTCTTCATTAAAAAAATCTATAATATTTAAAGAGTTTAGTCAAGCTAAACATCTTATCTTGTGGGATAAGATTAAATCTCAAAATGATTTGATAATTACAAAATAGAGGGTAATATTATCACTCCATATCACACTGTTATCTCTCAAAACTATAAAAAACATGTTTTTGTTTACAAAAGATGAGCCAAAGAAATGGCTAATAAGCTCAAAAATGGTCCATATCATCAGATCACCACCATCTATATGATATCCTGAAAGGAAAAAATAAAATACAAGAGTTTAGATATTATTCTAACCAATAATTTCCAAAAAATTCAAATTCAAATGATCTGGCTACAGAATCAGCGGATTCTGTAGCTAGTTTTATTTCAAATAACAAAAATATAATTAAATCTACAATAATAGAAAAACTAAAATAAAAATACAACTAAGAAAATCAAACAAATCTTTACCTCATAACTGCATGTTAAATTTGACTCACAAGATCTCAGAGTTAACTACTGCTATAACATTCTCACCATTCTTTATTATCATGTTTTGATTCCTTTTCAAACACTTCCCTTGCCCTTGAACACTGAACTTTAGACTGTAATTTTCACTCTTTAATGAGTCGATATGAGTAGTGAGGGTTTTGATTTTCAATTGAAGGGAATGTATATATGTGTAATATTTATCGATCCAAAACAAACAAACTTCACACCGCGGATCTGTAACAGTTGTTTGAGGATGTCCATGGTCATGCGTTAGAATGCTACCACTGTTATTTTTGGGTTTTTTTACCAATTTTAATCCTTGGAAAACCTTAGCTATGCTCCAGGCATGGTGGCAGATTATCTACGAAATCGTAGGCTTGGCTGAGATCTCGTTTGAGGTAACTCGGGTCTTCTTCTCCCAGAAATCTCTTGATCTCAGAATCTGAGCTCTCATAGACCTCGATCGTTCTCATCAAGCTCATATGAGACTTCAATTTATTTCGTAGGCTCCTGGAAATTAATCTCCCTGCCCTTTTCTTTTTAAACCCTACATCTAAGTCACTTTTGGACAGTTTGCACGAGGGCCTGTTTGCATATTTTGCAGAGGTGTCATGGCAGGAATACTTCTCATAGTCATGAAATTCAAAGGTTGTTGGTTCAGCATCTGGTTGCTTGGGCATAGGCTCATTGAGCACGGCCCTATCACAGGGTTCTTTAGATGAGGAAATCGTTCTGTCAATGGAAGGGATAGGGGTTTCTTCCAACATGGGCTTATCAACCTCTACAAGACTGGGTGTAATGAAACCATTTGAGGTTAGGAAAGTGTCCCAATCATCCCCTCAAAATTTTAATTGATGGACTAACAACATCCTTATCAACCCATGATGAAACAGACTAGAATTTAAATGTTGTCTCTTATACCTCTTGGCCATCTTATACAGACTTCTTAATAAATAAAAAGGCATATTCAACTGGAAACCGATGAATTTCATCAACAACCTTATGTGATACAGAAAAACAAGGCCAAAGTGACCCTCGCATGTAACAAATTATCTCAAGATTGCCAATAAAGCATGACACCTAGTTTTCAACAGAGATACATGCATACCTTTATCACATCACTTGATTTTCCTAGAGGTAAAGAACAGGATCCATGGGACTTCCTCTTCCTTGTAATTTTTAAACCATTTATGCTCTCTAAGTGGAAGACCTATCACCTTTCTTAAAAAATCCTTGGTGACTTCAATTTGAATATCTCCTACTTTGGATCGACAACCATCAAAAGAGAGGGAAAACTCTCGGGCTGTTTTCAAGTTAAAACCTTGAAATATCTCAAAAATGCGAGCCATCCTTGACCCTTAAGGTCTGAACTTGCATCGTCATACAACATTATGGTTTGCGAGCCATTTTGTTTTATGCGGACAATAGGGGCCATGTGGATTGATACAAACAGTCATGGGGGAAACATAATCCACTGTAAGCAAGAAGGGTTTCACAGAATAGGAAGAACCATGGACAAAACCAAAGAATCAAAACCCTTTCTCGAATTAAATGAACGCATAAGGGTTTCATAAGAGAATCGGGCGTTGTGGTATAATGAATCGTTGAGGGTACAAAACAAAGCCCAAGACTTAAATCAAAATAATGGACATGTTGTTTTCAAGCTTCCACTACCAACAGAGTACAAAATACGACCGCATGCATTTAAGTATCATCATGTGTAAAGGGTGGAGTTACTCATTATAAGGTCAAGAAGAGAGGTGTTTTGACAAATCACACATAATGACCACATAAGGATTTACCAAGAATAATACATGGAACAAAATCATAGTCTAACATTAATCGATTCTCTATATAGCATTCAAATGTCCAAAGTAGACCTTATAACAATGAGCAATTAAAAACAACCATTTTATTGACATGAGATAGGCCTTAAAGAAAAAGAAAATCATTCTTAAAAAGGTTTGTATGATCATTAGTTTTCTTAGGAAAATAAGCCTTAAAATCAAATGCAATAAATTCACAAGTTTCATTTCTTCGTTCATGCTTTCAGTCATGAACGAAGCATGAAAATGAGATCTAGGAAAAATAAAAATCTTTTATAGCCCAAGACTCATCTTTCAAGTAGAAATGTTCATATGTTTAAGTGGAGGCAGCTATAATATTTATGATTCGTTTCTTTAAGAATTGAAAGCATTGTTGGTTGCCAACATGAAGCCATAAAAATAGAAAGAAAAATTGGCCAACTCCTGGATTTCTGCCACATCCAACCTTCATCTTCTCCTTGCATCTCACCAACCTTCATTATTCCCAAGAAAGACACCTCTGAATGACTCCTTGTGACCGACTACAGAGCCTTGAACAAAGCAACCATAAAGAATAGATATCCACTCCCTCAGATCGAAGATCTCTTCGATCATCTACAAGGGGCATATGTCTTCACAAATATGGATCTGACATCAGGTTACCATCAAGTGCGCATGCACCATAGTGATATCTAGAAGACATCATTCAAAACTAAGTTTTCTCTGTATCAATGGCTAGTCATGCCTTTCAGCATGAAAAATGCATGAGATACTTTTATGGAGCTCATCAACAACATTTTCCAACCACACCTTGGTAAGTTTGTTGTTATTTATCTTGACGATATTTTGATTTTCAGCAGATCTTTGGAGAAGCACTTGCAACATCTGTGCATGGTCTTGGAATTGTTGCGACAACACCAACTATAGGTGAAAGAGAATAAATAATATTTTTCTCAGACTTCAGTACACTACCTAGGCTTCATTGTGGACTCGAAAGGGGTTCACCTAAATCCAGCCAGAGTAGAAGCTATTTCTATAGGGTCAGCCCCAAATTATGCACAACTTCTAAAAATTTTTATGGGAGGCCTTGACGCAGACCCCTTCCCAGACCCACAGGTTGGGATCCACATAGGATCTTCTCCTTTTGGCCTGAGAGCTCAACTGGCTCTTTTATTTCCCTTTTGGGAAATCTACCCATAACACAAACCCTGAGGGAAATTCCTCTTTTATTTTGGGATATCGGATTTCATGATTTTGTGACTTGCGGCCCTCAGTGACACAAATCCTATAACAACTTGAATCCCCTGTAGTCGAAATACCGATGGGTTTCTCTATTTTCACCACGTGTCCTCCAAGGATGGATGACCGTGATCTTTTCGGGACTTCACTAGGTGAAAAGTCAAAATGCTCACCTCTGTGAGTCCTGGTGTCTGAATCCCTGATGTGGGTGATCTCACAACACGTGTCTTCCTTCCAATGGATGATCCAGATCTATTTCGGGACTTTCACCATGGAGTTTCCCGACCTCTCTTCCTCAAGAATTTCAAAATCCCGAACTCCGACCTTCCACTTCTTCACTCTACACTGATGAGAATTCTTTCAAACTTCAGGTACATGATGTGTCAAGACCCAAACTTGCAACTCAGACTTCCGAAGTCCAAAACTCCAAAATGATCTGACGGCCCCAAAAATCTTGATCAACGGTTGATGTTAACCTAGACTATCCAAAGGATGGCTCTATCCTGACCGTTATCCCTCTCACAGCTTCTACAGATCCAATGATCCCCATTGTTTTGGGATTCTCCTCAAAGAATTTTGACCGTCCAAACTTTTCCTCATATACCTCCAATTCTAACTTGGCCTCTATATGATGACCAAAGACTCCTCTTCTTCTCTTCAACATGTTGAAGGTGTGAACTCTCTTGAGCTTCCTTTCTCAAACTCAAATCTCCTATGATATTTCTGCACACACTCCTTGCAACACTCTTCAAGTATGTCTAAGTATTTGAGTTCTTTTGACTGTGTGAAACTCCCTACGACAATAGTCTTCAACTCTCTCTTTAGTTGATAAGTTCTAAACTTCCAACCAGCTTGTGAACACCTTGCATGACTTCTGTGCCTGACTTGCATTCTGCAGGAAATAAGAACAATGGTATTCCTCCTAAGATTTATGAGATGAACTATAAACCCGTCAACGCACTCCTTGCGGATGCTCCACTGCACTCCTTGCAGGAACTTTGACTCAAGAAGAGAAACAATTTAAACTCACTTCCTTACTCTCTCAGACTTCAAATACCCAACATGAAATCATACATGCATAGCATAAAAGGAAATGTACAACAAAAAGAGTAAAATAACCATGAGCATAACATTCATCATGTATACACAGAAAGCATTTGAACACCATGAGTTTGAATCAAAGCTTCATATATTAATCTCAGAACTTTTGTACATGGGCTCTTCTATACAACTCTCTGCTTCTTCTCTTCTCTACTGATAATGTTAATGTTACAACGATACAAGATGAGGATGTCTATATTTGGTTTTTCCTTCCTATGCTCTAAAATATCTAAACCGCATTTAAATCTACCTACTCACATTAATTATGAATAAATACCTTCACCTACTACAGATGAGAGAAATTTCTCAATATCTGTTTACAATCTCTAAGTGTGGTTCCTCTTAACTATTACATTAATTATTCAAAACATTTCAAAAAAATGTGCACTGGTGTTTTCCAGCTGTCTTCCGTCTTTGCGCTTTCTTGCTGCTTACGATGCTCCTGCATCATACTCCCTCGCTTGAAAACTTTCATGAACTCCTGTTCATGAGCTCTTGCACTGTCTGTCTATGCTTCTGAATTTTTGTTTCATTCTCCCAGCTGGCATCTTCAACTGGATGTCCCTTCCATTTGACCAAGTATTTGAAATATTCTTTTCTCTTGGTCCTCTTGCTGACTCTCTTGTCAAGTATTCTCTCCATCTGTGGATTTTCAGCTACAGACATTTGTTTATCCCACTGATCCTTTGTCTGTTCACTGTCTGCTCCTGCTTTTCTAGCTTTGTAAGGGTACAAATCTGAGATGTTGAATATCAGTGAAATTTCGATCCCCTCAAGTACTTCAATATTATATGCATTTACCCCAAATTTCCTTATGATCCTGCATGGTCCAATTTTCTTCATCTTAAGTTTGTTATATGTTCCCCTTAGGAACCTTTCCTTCCTCGGATGTGCAAGAATGAGATCACCAACTTCAAATTGAAGTTCTCTCCTATGTTGATCTTCTCTCTTCTTATACTCTTGGCTCATGTTCTGCAATCGCTCCTTCACTTGGTTGTGAAGTTCTTTCATTGGTTCTGCAAAATCTTCTGCACTAGCACTTCTAGTTTCACTCTGTTCTAAATCTTTCAATTCAAAAAATCCTCTTGGCTGCCTTCCATAAACAATCTGAAATGGAATCTTCCCTATGCTTCTATTGATCGAATCATTATAAGCAAATTCTGCCTATGGAAGAATGTGAGCCCACTGACTGTGATGTTCAGTCACTAGGCTCCTTAGTAAATCTCACAAGATTTTGTTCACAACTTTTGTTTGCCCATTCGTTTAAGGATGATAAGCTGAGATAAATGACAAACTCATCCCCAGCTTCTTCCATAAAGTCCTCCATAAATGTCCCACGAACTTGGTGTCTCGATCTGAAACTATACTCCTTGGTAAGCCATGAAGTCTGGCAACTTCTTTGAAAAACAAGTTCGCAATGTGAGTTGCATCGCTGGTTTTATGACATGGTATAAAGTGTGCCATTTTCGAAAATCTGTCCACTACAACAAATATTGAATCAAACCCTATTTGTGTTCTTGGTAATCCCAACACAAAATCCATGCTTATTGCATCCCACAGCCTCTCTGGTATGGGTAACGACTGATATAATCTTGTGTTATGTTTCCTTCCCTTTGTGTGCTAACAAATTCTACATCTGTCCACAAGCCTTTTGACATATTCTCTCATCCCTGGCTAAAAATATGAGCCATTCAACTTCGAGAACATATTATCATGACCGAAATGTCTGACCAATCCTCCAATGTGTTTCTCTTTTGGTAGATTCTCCCTCATGGAGAATTTTGGAGCACATAATTGATTACCTCTGAATAATAATCCATCCTGGATCATATATTCATCCCATTGAATTATATCCCTGAGAACTGGATTCTCAGATGCCTCATATGCCTCTTTGAAATCTGGATCATCTCTGTACATATCCTTCAGGTTATCAGAACCCAAAGTTCGGACTCTTAACTCCTACACCAGTAAACATTTCCTACACAAAGCATCAACAACTTTGTCTGCAGTTCCTGAAATATGTTTAATTACAAAAGTAAAATTCTGCATGTATTCAACCCATTTTGCGTGCTTCTGGTTCAATTTATCCTGCTGAGTTATAAATTGTAAGGCATGATTATCACTATACAAAACAAACTCTTTAAGGATCAAGTAGTGCCTCCACTTTTTCAGTGCCTGTATGGCCGCATAAAATTCTTTGTCATACGTGGAGTACTTAACCTTCACCCCATTCAATTTCTCACTGAAGTATGCGATTGGCCTGTCATCTTGGCTCAAAACCACTCCAATTGCAAAACCACTAGCGTCACACTTGACCTGAAACGTCTTACTGAAATATGGCAACACCAAAATTGGTTGTTCAATAATCTTTCTCTTTAACAAATTGAAGATTTTCTCTGCTTCTTCTATCCAGTGAAAAGATTTATGTCTTTTCTTCACTGTGTCCATCATTGGTGCGCTAATTCCACTGAAATTCCTGATGAATTTCCGATAGAAACTAGCCAATCCATGAAAACTTCAAACTTCAAAGATACTCTTTGGTGATGGCCAATTCTTAATCACCTCCACTTTATTTGGATCCATCTTCAACTTATCTGCAGAAATAACAAAACCCAAATAAATGAGCTCTGTCTTCATGAATGAGTATTTCTTCATATTTATCAGCAGCCTCTCTTGTTGTAGATTCTGCATCATTGTAGCCAAATGTTTTAGATGCTCTGCCTCTATTTTACTAAAAATTAGTATGTCATCAAGATACACAATGACGAATTTTCAAATGAAATCCTTTGGGACTTCATTAATCAATCTCATAAAGGTACTTGGCACGTTTGTTAAGACAAATAGCATAACGAGCCATTCATACAACCCTTTGTTAGTCTTGAAGGTTGTCTTCCATTCATCACCTTCTCTCATACGAATTTGATGATAACCACTTTTCAAATCAATCTTCAAAAAATAATTTTCCCCACTCAAACAATCCATCAAATCATCCATCCTTGGCAATGCAAATCTATACCTGATGGTAATCTTGTTAATTTCTTTTGAGTCTATACACATCCTCCAACCTCCATCTTTCTTTTGGCTGAGCACTGTCGGAACAACACATGGAATCAAGATTTCTCTAACCAACCCTTTGTCCATTAAACCATGGACCTGTTTTTTGACCTCTTCATTCTCCCGTGGCGTCAATCTATACATTGCTTTGTTTGGTAAACTAGCTCCAGGTATAAGATCAATGTGATGACTTATACTTCTGATTGGTGGCAACGAATGAGGTAGTTTGTCTACTACTATATTAGAAAATTCCTCCAGTAACTTATGGATTTCCTTTGGTAACTCATCCACCCTCATATTGGTTAAAGCAATTCTAGGCTTTCTAACTACGATCAATTGTGGATCTTTCTTCTTCTTAACCTCCTTAAGAAGTTATTTCCCACTCATTAGAAGTACAGTGTTGCTTACTTCAGGTTTCACCTCTTTCTCCTTAATCAGCAACAACATGTGAGTTCTCCCATTCTTCTCTAGGGTGTATGTGTTCTTTCTCCCATCATGAACCACATTCCTGTCATATTGCCATGGTCTACCCAGCAATAGATGACAAAAATCCATGGGAATGACATCACATAATATCTTATTGTTATATCCTCCTATTTTAAATTCAACTAAACATTGTTTAGTGACATTTACCTGATGTCCTTTTTGTAGCCATGAAACTTTGTATGGGCTTGGATGTTCAATAGTCTCTAGCTCCATATTTTCCACCATCTCCATAGAAACGAGATTGTCTGTGCTACCACTGTCCATGATGACCTTGCATACCCTATCTTTGGTCTTGCGAGCAATACAAAAAAGTCTCTTCCTTTGGAATGGATTTTCTACTTCCTTCTCTAGTGTTAAGAGAACCTTTCTCATCACCAGTGATCTTCCACCTTCAACATCCTCTACTCCAACATTCTGCCTTTGTGCTTCGACAATGTGTGTCTCACCACATTCTTTCTTCTTATCTAGACATTCATAGGATTTGTGTCCATTCTTTCTGCATGTGAAACATTTTATTACTCCACCTCTTCCTCTTCCTCTTCCTCTAGCACGAGGAAAAGTGTTATTATCAGCGTACTATCCTCTTTGTTCAACATACTTCCCTCTCAGTGAGCTTCCACCTCTCTTAGTTTGAGGTTGAGGGTTCTTCCACTCTTCCTTAGGCTTCTGATTCCTATCTTGGACAATTGTTTTTCCTCTGGGATGACTTCTACCTCATCCTCTTTGACCCTGCTTTCGCTGCAACTTCTCTTCAGCCTTTAGAGCCATATGATAAGCATCTTCCACCGTTCATATGGTCATCATGCTCATCTCATCCTGAATGTCATATCTCAGACCATTCATATACCTGGAAACCTTCTCATCATCACTTTTGTGATGACCTTCCCTGATGTTTAGCTTGGAGAACTCTTCAGTGTACTCCTTTACTGACATCATCTTCTGTCTCAAATTTTGCATCCTCCGAAATAGAGTGATTTGATAATCCTTGGGTATGAATTTTTCTTTCATCTTCACAATCATTCTATCCCAACTCTTGATTTTTTTCTTTCCTTTGCAACATCTGTCAACTTGTAGTTCATCCCACCACAATGTTACATGTCCTTTAAGTCTTGTGACGACATGTTTGACCTTCTTTTCTTCCTCGACATATTCATATTCAAAATACATGTATAGAGCTCTAATCTAGTCTAGAAGCTCTTCAACATCCAGGTTTCCCTCATATACTGGAATGTCCATTTTTTCCCTGGCACTCATCCTTGCAACAACCCTGAGTAGGCATTCATTTGTTGCATCCTCTGCTGCAACTTCTTCTCCTTCATGTCAGCTTAATTTTCACTTTCAGACTCACTAATATCTCCAGCACCAACTGCACGCCTCTGTGTTATTTCCATGGCATACATCCTAGCACGCATTTCATGCATCTCTCTTGCCTCTGGTGGATCAGGTAATTGCCTTCCCCTTCTTCTTGGAATTTCCATTTCCTCTGGTGGATCAGGTGTTTGTCTGTTTCTTATTCTCAGCGACATGGCTATAAAATTCCTCCTTTCCCTGCTACAGAAAGAAAAGAAAATTTTCCTACGCTCTGATACCAAAATTGATGCAAACCCCTTCCCAGACTCGTAGGTCGGGATCCACATAGGATCTTCTCCTTTTGGCTCGAGATCTTGACTGGCTCTTCTATTTCCCTTTCGATAAATCTACCCACAACAAAAACCTTGAGGGAAATTCCTGTTTTATTTCGGGATATCGATTTCATGATTTTGTGACTTGTTACCCCCAATGACATAAATCCTCTGTCAACTTGAATCCTCGGTAGCTGAAATACCGATGGGTTCCTTGATTTCTACCACGTGTCCTCCATGAATGGACGACTGTGATCTTTTCAAGACTTCGCAAGGTGTGAAGTCGAAATGATCACCTCTGTGAGTCCCGGTGTCTGAATCCCTGATGTGGGTGATCTCGCGACACGTGTCCTCCTTCCAATGGATGGTCCAGATCTATTTTAGGACTTTCACCATGGAGTGTCCCGACCTCTCATCCTTGAGACCTCCAAAATTTTGAAGTCCAAACTTCCACTTCTCCGCTCTAAACTGATGAGAATCCTTTCGGACTTCGAGTAGTTGATGTGTTAAGACCCAAACTTGCAACTCAGACTTTCGAAGTCCAAAAATCCAAAATGATCTGACGGACCCATAAATCTTGATCAACGGTTGAAGTTAACCTAGGATATCTAAAGGATAGCTCTGTCTTGACTTTTATCCCTCTCCCAGCTTCCGCAAATCAAATGATTCCCACTATTTCGGGATTCTCCTCGAAGAATTTCGACTATCAAAACTTTTCCTCAAAGACCTTCGATTCTAACTTGGCCTCTACATGATGACCAAAGACTCCTCTTCTGCTCTTCAATACCTTGAAGGTGCGAACTCTCCTGATCTTCCTTTCTTGAACTCAAATCTCCTATGAGATTTTTTCACACACTCCTTGGGGCACTCTTCAAATACGTCTAAGTATTTGAGTTCTTTTGACTCTGTGCAACTCCCTGCGATAGTAGTCTTCAACTCTCTCTTTGGTTGATAAGTCCTAAACTTCCGACCAGCCTGCGCACACCTTGCACAACTTTTTTTCCTAACTTTCACTTCCATAGGAAATGAGAACAATGATATTCCTCCTGAACTTTCAGAGATGAACTCTGAACCCTTCAACGCAGTCCTTGCGGATGCTCCACTGCACTCCTTGTAGGAACTTTGACTCAAGAAGAGAAACAATTTAAACTCATTTCCTTACTCTCTCAAACCTCAAATACCCAACATGAAATCATACATGCATAGCATAAAAGCAAATGTACAATAGAAAGAGTAAAACAACCATGAGAATAACATTCAACATGTATACACAGAAACCATTTGAACACCATGAGTCTAAATCAAGGATTCATATATTAAACTTACAACTTCTGTACATGGGCTCTTCTACACAACTCTCTGCTTCTTATCTTCTCTATTGATAATGTTAATGTTACAACGATACAAGATGATGGTGTCTATATTCGGTTTTTCCCTCCTATGCTCTAATCTTTCTAACCTGCATTTACATCTACCTACTCACATTAATTATGCATAAATGCCTTCACCTACTACAGATGAGAGCAATTGATCAAGATCTGTTTACAATCTCTAAGTGTGCTTCTTCTTAACTATTACATTAATGTTTCAAAACATTTCAAAGAAATGTGTGCTGGTGCTTTCCAACTGTCTTCTGTCTTCGTGCTTGCTTGCTGCTTACGATGCTTGCGATGCTCCTGCATCAGGCATCAATTTTTATCGCAAAATTGTATACAATTTATCACATTTGGCATGCCCTTTGCATCAACTAACCAACAAATACAAGTTCTCATGGTCTCTAGATGCGCAACACCACTTTGAGAATTTGAAACAAGCATTATTCTCGTCACCAATCCCCCACTTACTAGATTTTCTACAACCATTCGAAATTGAGTCCGATGCATCTCAATTTTCCATTGGTGTTGTACTTAAATAGGGCATTCATCCCATTGCCTACCATTTAGAGATACTCTCAACAACAAATCTCAGCTAAAACACTTATGACAAGTAATTTTATAGCTTGGTCCAAACGCTGAAGCAATGGCGCCATTATATTCTGGGCAAAGACACCATAATACAAATGGATCATCATCCACTCATATTCATCAACTCCTAGAGAAAGATACAAGAATAACATCATATCAAATGGGTTTCATACATTAAAAAAATTCACTTGGTCATTAAGTACAGGAAGGAAACTGCAAACAAGATTGCAGATTTATTAAGCCGACCACCCACACAAGTGATGAATATATTGGCAGTACGTTGTGCAACCTGTGACAGTTGGAAAGACATGTACACATTATATACAAACTTTAAAGAGAATTGGATAGTAGTACAACAACCCACACTAATCAACCAGACATCGTTCCTTGATTACACCATCCAAGACGAATGGTCATATCGTCTCAATCAACTGTGTTCTGCAATCAAATTATCATTTGATTCTCATTAGGGAATCACATGCATCTTCTTGTGGAGGCAACTTCAGGAATGAAAAAACACTCCTACATATTCAATGCCATTTCTATTGGACTGCCATGTCCAAACAAGTGGACAGTTTCATCATAGATTATGCTATTGGCCCCCTATGTCCAAGCAAGACATCTAACCAGAAACATGGCCTATATCAACCTTTTTTCAATCCCTTCATGCCCATGGGAATCAATTTCTATGGATTTCTTGAGTGGCCTCCCAACCACTCTTGGCAAACACAATGAATTTGGGTTGTGTTATGCAGATTTTCAAATATGGTGCTCTTTCTCCCATGCCACAAAACAACGTCTACTACAAAAACTGTTGAAATTTTCTTTCGCCATGTGTGGCCACATTTTGGCCTACCAAGAAGCATAATTTTGTATCATGACTCACATTTCCTGAGTAAATTTTTTCATATAGTATGGTCATTACTTGGTTTATAGCTCAAATTTTCAACAACTTTTCACCCACAGACCGACGGAAAAACCAAGGTGGTCAGTCGAACCTTTTTTCATGCTCTATGCAACTCCTTCATCAAGAATAAGGATTGGGATGCTTATCTTCACATCTTCCAGCATATCTACAATAGAGCGATACATTATTCCATGGGATTTTCCCCATTCAAGGTCTTCTTGGGGTTCCAACCACTAGCACCCACAAAGTTTCCCATCAATTTGACTCCGTCTAGATTAGCGTAACATCCCAAAGACCAACAAACAACTCAACACTTCATCCATATCCTATCATAGCAACAAAATAAAGTGACAAAATCACTGCAAGCTGCACAAGAGAGAGCCAAACAATTCCATGATAAACATAGAGCAATGTTATAATTCCAACCAAGGGACAAAGTTTGTCTAAAAATGGATAGAAAACGCTTCAAAGGGAGGCATCATAAGCTGCATCAATTAATGTATGTCCCATATACAGTTTTGGATTGCATAGGAAAAAATTCTTATGAGTTAGATCTCCCACCACATTTGGGAATTCATGGCATGCTCAATGTCAACAATCTGAAGCTCTTTAAGCAACCGCTCCTTGAAGACACAATCACTGTCATACATCCGGTGGAAAACATTCCAGAATTTATACATCCATTATTGACGGATAAAATTATGGATAGGAAGACCAGGACTACACATCAACAACAACATGTTTCCTATCTAGTTGGTAGGAAGGGACAAACTCCAACACAAGAAAAGTGGATGACATTTGAGACAATGCAGTAACAGTTTCCTAAGTTGCTGATGAAATCAGGGACGCTTTCGGATCTAAACAGGGAGGAATTGGACCAAAAAGGAAGGACATCAACCTTCCCTACAGAGCGCACAAAAATTTCGAGTCATACACAACAAGATAGAGGAAAAGTAGAGGTAATTCTATGTCTATTTTATTTCAGCGTCAGTCAGTCTTTTTGTAATAAAGAAACTATCGGTATAAACAATAAGGAAGATGCCTAATTTCTAAAGATAGAATGTCAATAAAGTTTGTGGAAAGTTCTATTGCAAATTTGTTAGCGCAAAGAATCGCATAAGGAAAGTAGCATATTCTGTTATGGGGAGATTAGCATTCTTTTTAAAAACACTCTTAATGATCTAATATAGTTTGATGAAGTTTTTGTTGTCTGTCTCTCGTTCATATGTTCTACTGTGTTTAATTCATTTGGTCTTCTTGCTTAGGGAAAGCGTGAGGAAGTCAATTTGGGTTTTTTTTTTTCAAGCATGTGAAGAAGAGAGATTGTGGACCAAAGGAATTGGTGTGCCTCTCTCTTTCTCTATGTTTCATTTTTTTGCATGTCCGCCCTTCAAGTGCCCTTCCAAAATACATGTGGGAAGCATGTAGCACAAAGGAATAGCGTCCACGCTAACCAGAGGGGAAATTATCTGTGTGTGTTTCCTCACTTATTCACAGAGACACCAAGGCATCTATCTCTTCTCTATATTACATCATCATGCACCTCCAAGGAATAGTGGATCGTGCCCCTCTTCTCAAGTCGATGCTCTCAACCCAAAACATGGCCCTTGGGATGCTATATCCTTTTTTGGGAGGCCTTAATTTGTCAATGTATTGATGGATATGATTGTATTAGATCATTTCCCCATTCAGAATACCATTTTGGTGTGCCACATGATTGAGTCAAACCATTTTATATTTAAAATTTAAGTGTTTCTCATTCAAATTCTCCTAATTTCCATGCATTTATTCATCATGTTTGGAACGTTTTTCTACATTGTGTTTGGGATTTTGGTTAGATGTTATGGTGGGAGGTGGGAAATGGCCATTTAGAGACATTTTAAATTGATGTGTGGTTGGGGGTGTAGTGTGTGTAAGAACCATTGAGTAATTTGTGTTTTTGTTAAGAATAGGTATGCATAGTTTTAACTCACTTGTTTAAAACTTACAGGTTTGTGTCACGTTACTGTGGATTCATGAGGGGGATGAGGGATCCAATTTATTTTATTTTTATTAAAGAAGAAATTGGTATATAAGAAAGTTCTTGGCATTTGAAAATATGATGATTTCCTTGAGGAATATGCCCCTAAGGTTTGAGGTATGTTTAGTGATCATTTTTAGAATATTTTTTCTCCATATAACTTGACAAAGAAGATTACTACTACTAGGAATTCTTGTTAGAGGGTAGTGAGGAACTTGGGGTATTTGTTGTATACCATGATAGGTTGGACATCGATTTGAAGAAGGATGAATGTTAGGGACCTGACCCCTCATGTAGGTAGAATAATATATTTTTATGTAATAAAGGTCAATATTAATAAGGCCTAGAAATAAGGAAGAATAAGTTCAATGTAAAAAGATCTAATAGAAGATTTCGCTTCCAGAACGATCTTCCTCTAGATTGTTCTTTTGATAGACATATTTAGTGTAAATAGGATTCGAGGGTATGGGAATTTTTGTCTTGGATATTATTTTAATGGAGCTCTTCTCTATTGGAGGTTTCCCCCTCAAAGAGGCAAGTGAACATTTCTCTCAGTAATCAAAGTTCTCTTTCTTGGTATCATTTTGATATTTTTGTGGTGTTGTTCTGGTTATATTGTTGTTCATATGCTATTTCTAGCTATTTATTTATGTTTTTCATATTTTTTTATATTTGGAATATTACAAGTGGTATCAGATCGAATATTTCCATGTAATAAAGATCAATATCAATAAGGCCTAGCAATAAGGAAGAATAAGTCCAATGTAATAAGACCTAATATAAGCTTCCGCTTCTAGAAGGATCTTCCTGTAGGTTGTTCTTTTGATATACAAATTTAGTATAAATAAGAGTCAAGGGTATGAGAAGTTTTGTCTTGGATATTATTTTAATAGAGCTCTTCTCTACTAGAGGTTTCCCCCTCGAAGAGGAAAGTGAACATTGCTCTCAGTAATCAAGGTTCTCTTTCTAGTGTTATTCTGGTATCATTTTGGTATTATTGTGGTGTTGTTCTAGTTATATTATTGCTCATCTTGTATTTCTAGCTATTTATTTTTGTTCATCATACATTTTTATATCTGGAATATTACAATGAACATTTTATATCCCTTCACTTTATGCATAATGGTAAATATTGAGGGATTGATGGATTCTCTTGTGAGTTCTACAAGAATATGTGGGGTAGCATTGGATATGACTTAAGTCACATAGATTTCAAAGCCATTTTCTTAATATATTTAATGGAATCCATTAATTAAGGTTTAATCAATTTCATTATAGAGAATTTTTCTGGACATACCAAGGGGGGATGGTATGAATAACGCTACTATGTGTTTCTTACACATCATAGCTAAGGAAATGGCACTAAGAGGAAGGGATGTGATAAAGAAGATTGAGCATAAGAAGAAAATAGGTTTTCCTCATGGGAATTTTATCATGGACATAGTGATTTCTTCTTAGGAGGACATGGAGTTGGATAGGGAGTGTAGGAAACATGCTCTCTTAGTCAAAATTGATTTGGATAAATCCTATGAAATGTTTGACTAAGATTTCATTAGTGATATGTTGTACTTCTTGGGTTTTAGTTTAATGTTTGTACAGATGGTTAGCAGCCTATTATATTTTCCTCATTTTTTTGCAGTGAAATATTACCTGTCTTCATGAATTATCCTCCATCAATCTATCAGGTAGGGATGCCATGTGGCACCCTATATCTATGTTCTAAATACTTATAGACTTGGTTATTTATTGGATGTTTCCCATTTGTAGGGTAATATTGGGATGTTTCACTTCTATGTTACTATGATACAGTGAATACTAATTTTTCATATGATTGTTTTCTATCTGTGAAAGTTGACTAGGAGTTGATGGAAGGTGTTGGAGATCTCTTGTTCATGTTTTTCTAGGCCTATAGGAATATGGTTAGTGGTTATAATACTAATTATTGGTTGGTTGGTCTAGATGAGCCTCCTAATAAATTTCCTCTCACTTGGAACTTCATCTACCTAGGTATAATAGTGAGATACTTGGCATTCCCTCAAGTATGGGTCTCTCTTATGTGGTTATGTGGGATTGGTGTTTGGATCATCTACAATGTAAACACCTTCTTCAACAGTACATAGAACTTCCATTTTCCATAAAAATCACTATAGAATTAGGATTCTTCGAGAATGACATATGTATTATGTATTTTATTGGCTTCCAAGTAGGGATCATGGTTGTCAAATGAGTGTTCCAATGTCTTGAGGGATTCTCACCTAGGTAGCTACCATTGAGGTATCATATTCTCATGGATCATCTTATTGATAGGATCAAGACCTTTTAGATTATGTGATGTAATTTTAGGTCCTCACAACTTCCATGTCTCTAGTTGTTTTATTATCAAAATTATATGGGAAACATGGAATAAGGTGGTTGACTTGGTGTGGTGGTATATGTTAGGAAAACTGGTGGGATGGGATTTGGCCAAAACAAAAATTTGGAGTTGGAAGGTGCAAAATGGATATGTTGCAGATAATCCCCACTTTGAGGGGGATTCTGTAAGTAAGAAGAATATTTTTTATCAGAGGGATTTGTGGGATGATATTTATCACTCTTTGAGGGACTAGACATCCATTTCTTGTTAGTTTTTGTTATAGTGTGTTGACCAAGATGATTTTGTGAATGTTATCAGTCTTATTATATAGGAGGACCTATTCAAAATGAAAATAAAATTGTTTGGTCTCTTTTGGCATGATTGTAGGTGGAGATTTGCCCCCCCCTTGGTCTAATATAATTCTCATATCTTATAGTGTATACTTCATCAAAAACATCGCCTTGTACATGCATGATGCACTCTATCTCTTCTCTTCTATGAGTGGGACCCTTTTCCTACCAATTAGATATTCCCAATCATTCTAAGATCCATCTTATTTTTCATGTCTCCTACTTAAAGAAATTGATTGGAACTAAGTGCCAAAATCAAAACATCCTTCCTCAGTTGGTGAAGAAGGTTTCATTTGGTTGCAACCACAAGTAGTATTGGAACAACGATAGCATCAACTTAGTGACTGAACCATCAAGGAAGTGTTAGTGAAGTGGAAATGAACAACTCCAGAAGATGCCACATGGGAGTTGAACACCATTTTCCAATACTTTCCTCATCTCAAACCTTGAGGAAAAGGATTTTCTTCAAGGGGGAGGGAACATTATGGACCTAACCACCCTAACCCCTCACTTAGGTAGAATAATTTATTTTCCATGTAATAAATTGATAAATTAGTTACTAAGGACTATTTAATAATGTGAACAAGTATAATGTAAGAAGACTTAATAAAATCTTTTGATTTTAGAAATAGTTTCCTCTAGAATGTTCATTGGATGATACAATTAGTATAAATAAGAGTAGGAGGCATGAGAAAGTCTTGTATTAACAATAATTGTAATATATATTTGTTATGTTGGAGGTTTCCCCCTCAAAGAGGAAAGTGAACATTTATTTCTTTCAGTAAATGTATTATTGTTGGTATTTCTATTCTCATTATTATTTTGTTCCGTTGGTATTTTTTGAATATCATTGTTTCTAATTATTGCATTACATTTAGTACCTTACAATAACCTAGTGCAACCCCATCCTTTATTATTCCCAAAAACTATAACTTAGAGTGGCACCTAGTGACATGATTTCATGTCCTTAATAAAGACATTGTTAAAAACCACTCCCCCTACCCCTGATTGAGGATTTGCTGAACCACTTAGAAGGGTCTTGTTTGTCCAAAAAGATGGATTTAAGAAAAGGATACCATGAATTTTGAATGAATGAAAAAGACACATCAAATACCTCTTTCAAGACTATGTTTGGGATTTTTTAGTGGTCGATAATGCCATTTGGGATGACAAATGCGTAGACCATGTTTATACGGTTAATTAATGATATCTTTGGGTCCACTTGGGTAAGTTTGTGTTTATTTTTATGGATGATATATTGGTATTCAATATGTCTTGGGAAAAACATCTTAAACATGTTTGTAACATACTTGAGCTACTATGAGCACATAGGCTTCAAGTGAAGAAAATAAGTCATACTTTGGAGAGACATCGGTTCAATATTTGGGATTCGTATTTGAATCAACAAGGGGTGCAACCATACCCATCTATGGTATAGGCCTTGGCACAATGCACGTTCCCTCCAATGCACATGACCTCAATATTTTAATGGTAGGCATTAATTTCTAAAGGAAAATTGTCTCTCTTTTTTCCCAAGTGCCTCATAGTGTTGTCCCAAGACAAATTTATTTGGAATATGTAATTTGATAACCACTTTGTGAGGATAAAGACAAAATTATTCTTTTCCCTTGTTCTATGGTTGTTGGATATAAATAATCCCTTTGATATTGATATAAATGCATCTTATTTCATGATTGGGGATGTACTTAAACATGTTGTTCATCCGGTGGCATAACATTCAGAGACTTTTTTAGTAGCCAAATTTAATTAAATCACCTATGGAAAGGAGTTCTATAGTTTGGTGTAGGCATTAAATCATTGGTGCCATTACATTATTGACAAATAAATAATTCTTCATATAGATCATAACCCCGTGATCTTCATCAATTCACATAGTAAGATTTAGGAGAAGCATCATATGAAATGGGAAGCTTATATTCAAAAATTCCATCTAGTCATAAAATATAAGAATGGATCCACTAAAAATATGGTTGACTTGTTAGGTTGGCCTCCTACGCAGGTCCTACACATTTTAAATATATTTTGTGTAGCATATGATGCTTCGAAACTTATCTATGCAGAGGATCCATGCTTTGGCAAAATTTGGGGAGCGTTGCAGCATCCTAGAGTGACCAATCAAACTCCCTTCCTAGATTATACTATCTGTGATGGTTGGACCTAAAAAATTAATCTACTCTGTGTGCCACATTCTGAATATTGTATTATTATAATCCCTAAAGAACACACCTATTCGTGTGGGGAGAATTTCGAGATATCAAAGACCATTATCAACGTCCAATGCCATTTCTACTGCTCTGCTTCTCCAAAAAAAGTGGAGAATTTCATTTGTGCTTTCTCTCTATGTTCGTAAAGTAAGCCATCCAATCACAAGCAACGATGATTTTAAGGATGGAAATTTATTTTAAAATGTAGAAACCTTGGCGAATATTACTAATCCTTCATATGTCAACTATAAATGTTTGGCGATATTTTTTAAAAAATATTCAAATTTCTAAGTATTTTATATAGTTTTTATAAA
>ML777977.1:431269-449291 GCA_009831015.1 Picea engelmannii
TAGAAACCTTGGCGAATATTACTAATCCTTCATATGTCAACTATAAATGTTTGGCGATATTTTTTAAAAAATATTCAAATTTCTAAGTATTTTATATAGTTTTTATAAAATTTTGGCGATTTTTAAGGTAAAATAATTTTATCATATAGAATTTGGGCTAACCATTTTTAAAATAACGAATCTCGTTTTTGGAAAAACCATGGAAAATTAGCCCATGAGCGAAATTTAGCCCCTAAAATCATCCATGATCACAAGAACATTCTCTTCCATCCTTTACCAATGCCATCACGTCCTTGGGAATCTATTTCCATGGAATTTTTGAGTGGCATTCCTACCACTCTCCACAAACATGATGCTATTTGGGTGGTCGTGTTTCATTTTTCGAAGATGGGTCTCTTTATCCCCACTCATAAGACTACCTCTACTTCTCAGAAAAAAAAACCTATTCTTCCATCATATTTGGACTCATTTCGTCTTTCCCAATAACATTATTTTTTATATTGACTATTATTTTTCGAGTACCTTTTGGCATACTCTTTGTTATTTATTGTGTTTCCAACTTCTTTTTTCCACTGCATTTGACCCCTAGACCGAGAGACAAACCAATTTTTCAATCAGACTCTTTTCCACTCCCTTCATAGTTTTTTTTCTAAAAAGAAATAGCGAGACTCCTATCTGCATATTATATAGCATATTTACAATAGCGCCACACACTCCTCTACAAGTTTCTCACCCTTCAAAGTTTGTTTTAGATTTTATCCCCCTACGCCCTCAGAGATGCCCCTTACTCTCACTCCTAGCTCTGCACATCAAAAACAAGAATAATCAGCGTGTCATTTTATGGACAATTTAGGTCAGCTCCATACCCAAGTAGCAGTTACCTTGCAAGCAACACAAACCTCTACAAAACAAAGGCATGATAAGCAATGCATGCCATTGTCATTTCAGTGGGGAGATAATATGATGTTCTTATTGGATAATCATTGATTAAAATGACACCATCATAAGATAAACCCACTGAACTATGGCCCATACACTATTCTAGAATGTATCACAGAGAATGCATATCACCTGAACCTATCGTGATCCAGATTATTTTGGGCACGAAATGAGAAAGGATATATAATAAATAAAAGTAAAAATATATAACAGATATGAAATAATAGAACAAACATATATCAAGGATATAAAAATAAAAACAGAGATACAACAATACACAATTTGTATTAATTAACAAAATGTACAATATTGTAGAAATACAAAGTGAAATATGCACTAGAATGGTGGAAACTTATCTCTGAGAATATATGTGATGGATACTCACATTCACAACAAGATGATTGTTACAATGAGGATCCAAAGTCCCTTTTATCATAAATGAAATCCAAAACTCGGATTCTGGAAGATGAAAAACCAACAGTTTTATGGACCTTGTTTTGGGTAGTTTGGTGTATCAACTTCCCAGGGGCGTAACTTTAGCATACATCTTCGTTTTGGGTGCATGATAGATTTTTGGAAGGAATTGATGAGGATATTCATTTTTTGGTATCAATGAGAGCCTTTGGATATCATTAAGGTTCCCGATCGCGAAAAAGAGTAGTTTGGGCCCTCAAAATTTCCTGGGAAGTTTATGGACCGAAAAACCTCTAAAAATAGTAAATTTCCAAGAAACTATTTTGAGCCAGTTGGAATAGGCGCATGGCCACTAAGATCATTTTGGATAAATCCTCCTTCATTAGGAAGAAATGGTCTCCATTGAGTTGAGTTCCTAGGGGAGAGGGGGAAGCATTTGTTGAATTTGAAACTTGGTGAGTTGCTTGCCTTGGTGGAGAAGTTGGATTTCTTTGTTTGTGCAAGGTTGTTGAGAACATGATGAGATGACTATGTGCAGAAGGAATATTTTCACTTTTATTCAATATTTTCAACCTAGTTCTATTGGATACAAGTTTCTTGGACTGAGGCTGCAGTGGTTACAATGTCCTTCTATTCACCTTTTGAACAAATTGTGAAGAAACTAAATTTTGTAGTATGAGATCCTACCTTGGGGTAATTGTTAGGTGGGACAATAGTTGGAACTACCTCTAGTATCCTATAAAGATGACCTCGAGAGTAACAATGACACTATGGGGTCGAGAATCATAAATATCATGGTGCTTCCACATATATGGCTAGCCCAAAAGAACATCACATAAATCCAATGGTGAAACATCACATAATACCTCATCCTTGAAGGGATGGATGGCATATGACAATCGACATTGTTGGCTGACATGGATATCTCATCCTTGGTGAAGCCACTTGATGTTGTATGGTTGTGGGTGTGGTTTTGTCGACAATCCCAACTTCTTGACAACCTCTATTTAAATTATTTTCTTCTGTCTTCCGCTATCAACAATAAAACGTAGCAGGGTCCCCTTCACCCACATCTATGAATGAAAAAGGTTATCCCCTTATTCAATATCTGTTCATTCTTCTAGTTGAATTGTTATGGTCGTGATAATAGTAGTGGGGTCTGCATCGATGATCTGTCTTGTTTCATTATTTTCTGAATCATATTTTGAATCAAGGTTCAACTCATTTTCTTTGATCTTGTCCACAAAGGATTTTTTTTAGCGCCATTCATCAGTTTTGTGCCAGTGGAGTTTATGGAAATTGCCAATGTCATTCTTACTCTTTTTGTTACCCTTATTTTCCTATGGATTGGGAGTTTTATCGTGAGATTGTTTGTTAGGGTCGTATTTATCATACTTTGGTTATTGCGAACATGCAGACCCAAACTCTTGTTTGTTCTGGTGCCTAAATTTTTTCTCGATTTTGAAAACATATTGATAGGAAACTCCCAATGATGACATCTCTAGAAAATCCATTTTGGTTTGGATGTACCTATGCAGAGCCCCATAGTATTTCATAATGAGATGTCTCTCAGAGTATTCAATACCCATCATGGTGCGCAAGGTATGGAAATTATTTCTGAACTTCGGCACTATTTGGCCCCTCTCTTGCCATAGTGTAATATCCCCAAAAACAAATTATTGTCAAGTCTGAAAAATACTTAGGAATTTATTTCCATTTTTGGTAAATTCGAAATTGGAAAATTATTGCCATTTATGGCAATTCTGAATTTTGGAATTTAGTTAATTGTAATTTATTATTTTGATTGCTGGGAAAATATTTGATTTTTCCAACCAACTCTTTGACTATGACACTTGTAAGAAACAAATATTTTTATATGTATTGCTAATAGACAAATGGAACAGCCAGGTTGAAATCAAGTGACCATGACTCCATGAGTGGGGAACATGTTTGAACTACCTCAGGGCGTAATTCTACAAGTGGAAAATTAGGAATTTGGCCATGGGCAGCCCCTAAAAAATAAGGGATTTGTAAAGCTGTGAAAATCCCCAAGGGAAAAAGACCTAGGCACAAGATGTTTTTGGATCTATAGAATATGGGAGGAGGCAGGATGTTGCCTAACATGCTGGGGAAGAGGAATATCACTTGTTGTTATGAGAACTAGTTTCTAAGTGTGAGGCAAGGAGAAATTTTTTGATTCTGGAAGAAGAAAATAGCTAAGGAGGAGTTTGGATTTTTCCCTCATGGATTCATGGTTAGGATAGGGGGTGAATGAAGCAAGTAGATTGGTTGTTCTGTTCTATGGTTGGGTGGAACTTGTTTGCTCCATTTGTTGTTCAACAACTTGTTCAGATATGTCCATCTATTCCCTCCCCGGTTGAATGTTCTTTGATTAAATATCTGATACAATACACCTAGTTGATTTCTGGATGAGTATTATGTTGATTAAATTACTGGTGGAATGAGATCAATTGTAGAATAAACCCTTACAGTTTCATTGTATCCGTTGAGTAAAGTTTTTCTTCTATGATCTATTGATGGAACTGAATTTTGTAAACATGATGGAATATGCATCTAAGCTAAGCGAATATGTACTGTATTAATTCTAACATCACAGACATGTGATTATGTACGTATAGGTAATCAACTTAAGGAATGTTGGCTAGTTGAAAAATTCTAAATGAAATTCTGGAAGTGAACTTGAGGTATCTCCATATATATATATATATTGTTGTATGTTAAATATGAGGGTTGTATTAAATAAATTAGGAATATTAGACCATGCAAATGCCAAAAGAATATATATATATATGGTAGGAATATCCTTATATATATATATATATAGTTGTTGTACATAATTTCATATCTACTTAAACATCTAACTACTCATATGACAAGATTATCAATGCTTGGACACATGAGAAAATTTGAGTAAATCTTCCCTTATTAAGACTTTTTCAATGGCATAAATTTTTACACTTCAGTTATTCCATAGTAAACCATAAACGAAGTTCTTTTGTTTGATATATAATAATGAGGAGCAAAGGATCATTTAATTAAAATACATAAAATATGTTCCAGAATCGGACCAATACTTAAATGTGTATTCAAACTCTACAAAAAACTCTTCGATTCATAACTATTAAACAATGAAATCTTATTTCAATATGGGGTTTTGCCTTTCTGTTCATCCCTTAATGGTTTCTGATATAAATAAATAGCTATATATAAGAGCCTGGTATAAATTTTTCCTTGATAAAATATTCTAGGGAAGAACCGTATCTTCACAACATAACATGGGGTTATCGCAAGTTGGAACGCGAGTACATTTCCACGCAAGGGCACTATCTTGGGTCCAGGGACATAGAATGTTAACAGTCCTATGAGGAGAACAAGAAAATTTATAATTAGTAATAGAATAGGACTCAACATAAGTTAAAACTGGAACATAGAATAATTACTAGAGTGAATTTATGAAAGGAAATTGTTGAAAATCTAAATTATGAACTTTACTTAACTTGCGAGTTGGGAAAATAGTTTCCTTCCTTCCATTTGCATCATTGATGAAAAAAACGTCCACAGGCCCGAAGGGAAAGAGTGGACCAAATATTTCCTGATGGGTACCCTCGCAGCAACAAGGGTCCCATCATTAGATTGGTAACTGAAAGTTCTTAATCAAACCTTTCAAAAAAATAAGTAAACAATAAAAATCTGGCAAGAAATTCATAATCCGAGTGAGAAAAGGTTCACATAGTATGTGCATGACGAAAAAAGACGTCCTATTACTCTTGGGTTTCCATTTTCAATATGATATATGCTGAAGGCAATGCATTAATCAAACTTTAAAACATTGATTTAGCATCAAACAAGTTTCCTAGACATAGATTTCAATATTAGTTGAAGGGAATGCGTTCATCAAGTTTTAAAACAAAGACTTAAATATTACATGCTGAAGGGAATGCATCAAACACATTTTCGTGCACACAGACTTCAATATTACCTGAAGGGAATGTATTAATCAAGTTTAAATACAGACGTAAATATTATATGTTGAAGGGCACGCTTTAAACAAGTTTTTCAGTGCACAAACTTCAATTTTATATATACATGTTTAAGGGAAATGTATCAATCAAATTTAAAGGAAAAATACAGACGCAGGAACCAATTTATTGGTTTTGAAAGAACTAAAGAATGGTGTCTTCCAAAAGAAAATCAATATGGAAAACATCCAACAGAGACAAAGAAATACCATAATATCCTATTGAAATAGAAATTCCTTTACCGAACATAATGGAACTTTCAATACACAGTATGAGATTTTGAATTACAGACTAAGAAAATGCTCATGACTTTCCAGATAATTAACAAGTTTAGGGAAGGGTATCAAATCCTTAAGTCGCAGAAGGATTTCAAGCTAGGGTGAGGACTGTCATCAAAGTGGAGTGAGGATATAATCACTCAATGCCAAAAAAAATGACCCTTGTAAAATTTTAGTAAGTTTCTTCCTATGTTCTGCTAAGCCTATGATGCAGACCAGAACTCCTGCGTAGTTCACAGGGACTAAAAACCAAGTCACAACATGCAAGATAATCCAAGACCAATAAATAAAGATAGAAGGACGACGAAAAACCCTAAGATAAAATACATGCAACAACCCTTATAGAATCCCTTTGCACTATTGAGGAAGTCAAAAAGGCAAGAAGATGATCAATGTCTGGTATACACCACATAAAACCAAAAATACAGAAAGATTTTAGAATAACACGACAGAGAGACATTATTACTTGGTTCGGGTTGGCATCCAACTAACAGTCATTTATCCATTTTCTCCCACCTGGGATGAACCTTATTCATGACCCAGGGCATGTACACCAGACCAATTCTTAAGAGATAACACTGGAGAAGTTTTTTCAGAGGGATAGAGCCGAAGGATGTGAAACAATACCCTAGGAGACTGTTTCGAAAACTGAGTAATAGAGATAGTTAATGAACCTTGTACTCTACCATGTGATCGATGGGAGGTGGCATACTCTGCTTTGGACATGAGGGCCAAATGAAAAGCCTTGAAAGGAACCCTTCACAGACCACCATTAATTGACTGGACAAAGGTTTCAACGAAAAACCTGACACATCCCCTTCCGAATTCATGTTGAGTTATTGCGAGGGAGGACAACGCTTCAAGACACTACACACATGAATGTTGAGGCTAGTCTCTCTTTCAGTTATGGCATAAATATATTACAGTTATCGTTACCCAAGATCAGAATGAAGAAGGTTATCGATGGAACCCTCAATGATGTTTGACCAACTCCAACTATGCTAATGTGGACCAAGAGTTAATCATGACCGACTCTCATACTGTTGGTCAGTTAAAACTAAACTTAAAGTCACCACTATGGTAAATACTGTACCTTGTTTCACGAAAGGAATATGCTTGCTAGAACCCAATTATCACTTAAACCCTCATGGTTATTAAATGTTAATACTATCCATGAAAGGGACATGATTATTATTTAAGACATTGGGAAATACACAATATTAAATATTCATGACTAGAAATGGGCAATTACGAAGAACTCTTAATAGTATAAACTATAACATATGAATATATATGGAAGGATTATATTATTAGTGGGATATATATATATATATATATAGATAGATAGATAGATAGATAGATAGATAGATAGATAGATAGATATAAATGCTAACATATATACATGGAGATTTTATGAACATTTGGGGAATACTACTAACCCTTCCCACTTATGTTAGAAATGTTAAGGAATTTGAGAGGCTAGGTTATGGCAGGGCCATCCTTAGATATATATGACTACTATATAGTATGAGTAGAATCTAAAATGAAAAACCTTATAATGATGACAAGGTTTATGACTAAATGGAAACACAAACCATGCGAGAGTTAAATAGTGACGAAAATGAATTAATGTCCCTAACATTTTTTTTTTGAACATGTTGTTTGAAGGGAAAATGAATTAATGTCCCTAACATTTTTTTTTGGTAAATTTGGGGAACATTACATATGGTATCAAAGCAAAGGTTACAACACTTGGACCCTAAACAAGGCCAAAAATATTTTCTTAGCACATGTTTTCTATTTTATGAAAAAACTAACAAAACAATTACTGTTACAGACATAAAAAAATTATTTTTGTTGTGATCATGGCAGCACAGAATGAAGATGAGATCGGACTCAAGGAGAATCATAAGCAAAGAACTCCAGAAGAACAGAGGTAGAACAATGATGAAAGTTCACCTATCGAGGTTCTGGAAACCATGAGAAATCCCATTGTGGAACTGCAAGTTTTCAAAGGAGACAATGAGAAACTGAAAAAGGAATAACAAGGATAGCAGGAAATAAATGAAGTATTGTTGCATAGCATAGTAACAAAGAATACCCCGAAGGATAATAATTAAGAAGAAGAGGTCAGCAAAAGGGATTCAAAAAATGGGGAATCCACGATAGGAGAGGAGGCTGAAGCATGGTTACTATACATAAAAACATATTTCCAGATCTACAACTATTCAAGAAATATGAAGGTCAGAATGGCCATCTATAACCTGAAAGGAAAATAAAGCATATGGTGGTAGGACCTGAAGTTGGCCAAGGGCCTAAAGGAAAAATAGATGGAGTGGTCAGATTTTAAGAAATACTTTAAGAAACAATATTTATCTGAAAGTTACTATGAAAGAAAAACCAAGGAGTTTTATGAACTACGATTCGGTCAAATGAATATGGATGACTTGATAAAAAAATTCCTAGAATTATTAAGGTTTGTGCCTTATATTCGGGCGGACAAAGTAAAAATGCAGCGATTCCTAAGTTGTTTACCACAATCCTATAAGGACATAATCAAATTCGACAACCCCAAGTCCTTAGCTGATGTTTTTAGGAAGGCCCGAATGTGTTACGACCAATACAAATAGTGGTCGTAATTTACCAAGGAGTGGAAAAGAGAAGAAACAATACTAAGTGAACCAATGGAAAAAGGGATATCAACCAGCCCCTTTTCGGGACGCGGCAAAGAGTTTTCCAAGGAAATATTTTCACTCCAATAACCAGAACACCCAAGGAGGTGGTAAAACAGTTAATCAGGGAACAAAGAAGTTTGGGGACAACCCAAGAGAATTGTTAAAATGTTGGGAATGTGGAGAACCTCACTTAAGGAGGAACTTCCCACGATTAACTTCTACAACTGGGACTACGGTTCACAACCTACATGAAGCCTATATAGTTGGATATCTGGGAATAATGTTACATATGATCAATGTAGTCATGGATGGCTGACAAGATGATCACCAGTCCATTGTAGTGGAAGTCGAAGGTAAAATTAGCAATACTCATGTTTCTGTTTTAATTGATCCAAGATCTACTTTGAGTTATGTTTCTTCTGGTGTAGTGGATTCAAATAAACTTAAGAAAATAAGACATGCAAAATCTTGGCTAGTACAACTAGCAATAGGAACAAAAAGAAAGGCATCTGATTTTATTTTTGACTGTAAGTTCAGTTTAGATATGAACATTACGAGTTTGTGGTTATATTGTTTGGTCTCACTAACGCACCAACAAATTTTATGTGTTTAATGAACAATATTTTCAGTGAGTACTTGGATAAGTTTTTTTTGGTATTTATTGATGATATCCTAGTGTATTCTAAAACATAAGAAGAACACGAAGAACATCTAACGATAGTATTGAAAAATTTAAGAAAACACAAACTGTATGCTAAATTCGACAAATCTGACTTTTATCAAAAGAAAATACAGTACCTAGCACATGTAATATCTGAAGAAGATATTCCCCGAATGGGGTGTTAGTGGGATCCTCGTGGAAAAGGATGGGAGCAGGCACAGGCCAATGTGACACGGAGCCATGTGAAGGGCTCGTGCTGCCCTCCCTGGTGTTTAAATGACATTTACGTCGTGGCAAAGGAGAATTAACACAACCTATTCCACCTTTGCACTATTTTCAAATGGCTTGGCTCGTCATTTTGGTTATCGATCCCTGTATGCTGTCTATCGAGCTCCTCCCTCAGTAGCGAAGGCTGGACTTGGCTCATCCCCTCTGGACTACTGTTGTCCCAGCCACTCTCTTGCACCTTTGGATTGTTATCGTCCCGACCAGTCCCCCTGAGCACATGAAAATGCGGCCAAGGGGAAGACCGAGGAGGGGATCTCCCTGGAAGCCCCGTCAACCCTCGGTATCACCTTCTGATTCACCTTCCACCTGTTCTTCCTCCCATCTTCAGATTCAGTCCACCGCTGCCACCTCACCACCTTCGTAGAGTATGCATTTCAACTCCATGGCCATTATCCCTCAGACGTCGGCCTCACTTCTGAGGCCCCCTCAAGACCCCTGGATGAAGTTCTCAGCCCCAATGCCAATCCCTGGGCCATCGAGCCTAAACGAGCGCGCCTCCATCCCATGGACCTCTTTGACAACGCGCACTTCAGGGATCGACTGGTCATACTGCACGACTTGGTCTTTGAGCTCAGATAGGAGGTAGCGGACCTTCAATTTCGCCTACAAGCCACAGATGAAAACGTGGCGAGCTTTCTTCAAATCATCTCTTCTATGCACACAGAGATCTCATCAGGCCCGGTCGATTCTACTCTAGTGGAGGCACCTGCTGCTGCTACAGGAGAAGGCATGGATAGAGTTCAGCGACCAACAGAAGTGAGGCAGGAGAACGATGAGCAAGGAAGCCAAGCTAAGGACACCGTGCGTGATGAGGGAAAGGAAAAACAATGGGACGATCAACCGACGTATATTGAAGAAGAACCTTGGACAGAGGACCTCTGAGCCATGTGGATAGGCTATCTGCCAGGTGTTTAGATCTTTAGTGTTGTTTGTCAAGTTTTATCAGGCTCGTACTTTTAGATAGCAATCATTTTGAACACTGTTTTTAATGGAGTTATGACTTTCTTAGACATTTGAACTGGATGGGCTTGCTAGACTACTTTCCCCTCTGTTGGGGCAGTCTAGTAAATGCAGCCAGTATATTGCTGTATTTTGGTACTTTTCATCAACTTTAGTAGGCTCTTAATATACATATACTTCTTATTTACAAAAAAAAAAAATATCTGAAGAAGATATTGCAGTCGACCCAGAGAAAATAAGAGCCATCATGGAATGGTCGATCCCTAAGGATGTAGCAGACATCTGGTCATTCATGGGAATCACCAAATATTGTTGCAGATTTATAGAGGGATTATCCAAGATTGCATACCCTATCACATCTTTACAAAAGAAAGGAACCAAGTTTAATTTGTCACAAAAATATCGGGACAGTTTTAATAAGTTACAGGAATTGTTAACAACCGCACCCATTATAAGGGTAGTAGACCCAGATAAAGACTTCATAGTCTGTGTGGATGCGATTAAAGAAGGTTTGGGAGGTGTCCTAACTCAAGAAGGGCACGTTATTTGTTATGATAATAAAAAACTAAAATAACAGGAATGAAACTACGTCACTCACGACTTAGAGTTAGTAGTTGTCATCCATGCTTTAAAGATGTGGCGACACTATATAATGGGTAGAAAATTTCTATTGTGGACTGATAACAGTGGGGTGAAATTTTTTTTTAGTCAACCAGACCTTAATGCAAGACAAGAAAGATGGTTGGTCTTCTTGATCGAATTCGACTTTGAGGTAAGACACATCAATGGTAAGGAAAACAAGGTGGCAGATTCTTTAAGTAGAAGAATTCATGGGTTGTTTGAGATGAACATCAACATGGATGAAAGAAACCTTGAGAAAATGATAAAGGCTGCAAGTAATAATGATGAAAATTACATTAAAATAGTAGCAGATTTAAGAAACAATGTAGAAAATTTAGACATAATTGATCTAAGTTTGGATAGAAATGGTCTACTAAGATTCAAAAAAATATTATACATACCATATTTTGCTGAATTAAAGTTGATAGTTTTGGATGAAGTACATAAGAAACCATATTATGGTCATCCGGGATAAGAGAAAACAATAACAACACTAAGAAAGTTATTTTATTGGCCTAATTTGAAGGGCGAGACAACATAATACTTAACTAAGTGCCAAGATTTTGAATAGGTGAAAGATGAATACTAGAACCCAATCGGCCTGTTCCAGCCTCTACCTGTACCAGAATGGAAATGGGAGACTGTATCAGTATATTTTATCACGGGTTTTCCTAGAAATAAAAAAAAATAATGATTTAATTATGGTAGTAATTGATAAGCATAGCATGTCTGCACACTTTATTCCTGTAAATTCTACTTTTAAAGCTATTAACATCGCTAAAATATTCATGAAAGAAATTTTTAGACTCCATGGTATTCCTAAAATGGTGATTTCGGATAGAGACATAAAATTCCCATCTACATTTTGGAAAGAATTGTTTGCACGGTTAAATACTAACTTGAATTTCAGCACCAACTACCATCCACAAATATATGGGTATACTAAATGAACAAACCAAATCATGGAAGATATGCTACAAATGTATGTAAGGATGAAACCAAGTAAGTGGGAGGACTACCTTCACTTGGTGGAATTTTCATCCAACAATTGTTACCAAACATCGGCTAAGATGAGCCCCTTTGAAGTATTGTACAACAGAAAGTGTACAACTTCGATTAGCTAGGATAACCCAATTGAAAAACTCATGGCGGGACCATAAATTCTCTAGGAAATGGAGAATATGGTAAGAAAAGTACAACATAATTTAAAAGAAGAAATGGAAAAACAAAAAAGTTACTTAGACCTGAAAAGAAGACACTAATAATTCCAAGTTGGAGACCACATTTATTTAAAAGTCAAAGCCATAAGAAGTTCACTAAATCTAGGAAATTGTTCCAAGTTGGCACCTAGGTTCTGTGGTCCTTTCGAGATCTTAACTTGAATTGGACCCGCGACATATCAACTTGCACTTCATGTAAATCTGAAAATTCATAATGTGTTTCATTTTTCTTTGTTAAAAAATTATGTTCATGATTCTACTCACATGATCAATTGGAACATGGTGCAAGTGGAACCATAAGGCAATTACCAAGAAGTACCTCTATGCATTCTGGACAGGAGAGAAATAACACTACAGAACAGAGTCGTCGACTAGGTAAAGGTGCAATGGAAGCACTTTAGTACAGAGGAGGCCACTTGGGAATTGGAGGGAGATTTGCAGAAATCTCATCCAACATTGTTACGAGAAAGGAATGAATAGTGAGGATAGTGTTGTACTGAAAGGGGAAAGCATGTAATATCCCAAAAAATAAATTATTATTAAGTTTGAAAATACTTAGGAATTTATTTACATTTTTGGTAAATTCGAAATTGGAAAATTATTGTCATTTATGGCAATTCTGAATTTTGGAATTAATTAATTGTAATTTATTATTATGACTGTTGGGAAAATATTTGATTTTCCCAACCAAATCTTTGAATATGAAACTTGTAAGAAACAAATATTTTTATATTTATTGCTGATGGACAAATGGAATAGTCAAGTTGAAATCAACTGACAATGACTCCATGAGTGGGGAAAATGTTTGAACTACCTCAGGGATGAATTATACAAGTGAAAAATCAGGAATTTGGCCATGGGAAGCCCCTGAAAATCAGGGATTTGTAAATCTATGAAAATCCCCAAGGGGAAAATACCTAGGCACAAGATGTTTTTCGATATATAGAATATGGGAGGAGGCATGATTCTACCTAGTATGTTGGGGAAGAGGAATATCACTTGTTGTTATGAGCACTAGTTTATGAATGTGAGGCAAGGAAAAATTTTCTGATTCTAAAAGAGGACAATAGCTAAGGAGGAGTTTGGAGTTCTCCCTCATGGATTCATGGTCAGGCTAGGGGGTGAAGGGATGAAGTAGGTTGGTTGTTCTGTTCTATGGTTGGGTGGAACTTGGTTGTTCCATTTGTTGTTTAGCAACTTGTTCAAATATGTCCATCTATTCCCTCCCTGGTTGAATGTTCTTTGATTAAATAGATGATAGAATACACCTAGTTGATTTCTAGATGAATATTATGTTGACTAAATTAATGGTGGAATGATATCAATTGTAGAATAAACCCTTACAGTTTGATTATATTCGTTGAGTAAAGTTTTGCTTGTGTGAGTTGTTGATGGAACTGAATTTTGTAAACATGTTGGAATATGCATATAATCTAAGGGAATAAGTACTGTATTAATTCTAACATAATAGACATGTGATTATGTACATATAGGTAATCAACTTAAGGAATATTGGCTAGTTGAAAAATGCTAAATGCAATTCTGGAAGTGAACTTGAGGTGTATATATATATTGTTGTAGGTTAAATTTACAGGGTTGTATTAAATAAATTAAGAATATCAGACCGTGCAAATGCCAAAATGAGACCTAGAATGAATTTATATAAATGATAGGAATATCCTTATATATATATATATATATATATTTGTTGTACATAATTTCAGATCTACTTAAACATCTAACTACTCATACAGAAAGATTATCAATGCTTGGACACATGAGAAAATTCGTGTAAATATTTCGTTATCAAGACTTTGCCAATGGCATAAATTTGTATAGTTCAGTTATTCTACAGTAAACCATAAACAAAGTTCTTTTGTTTGATATAGAATAACATAGGAGCAAAGGCTCATTGAATTAAAATACACAAAATTTGTTCCAGAATCGGACCAATACTTAAATGTGTATTCAAACTCTACAAAAAACTCTACGATTCATAACTATTAAACAGTGAAATATTATTTCAATATCGGGTTTCCCTTTCTGTTCATTCTTTAATAGTTACTGATATAAATAACCAGTTTTCTATAGGATCCTAGTATAAATTTATCCTTGATAAAATATTCTAGGGTAGAACCATACCTTCACATCAAAACCTAGGGTTATTGTAAGTTGGAACCCGAGTACCTTTTCGTGCAAGGGCACTATCTTGGGTCCAAGGACTTCTAATGTTAATAGTCCTACGAGGAGAACAAGAAAATTTATAATTAGTAATAGAATAGGACTCAATAGAAGTTAAAATTGGAACATATAATAATTACCAAAGTGAATTTATGAAAGAAAATTCTTGTAGATCTAAATTATGAACTTTACTTAACTTGTGAGTTGGGAAAATAGTTTTCTTCCTTCCATTTGCATCATTGATGAAAAAACCGTCCATAGGCCCGAAGGGGAGGAGTGAACCAAAGATTTCATGATGGGTACCCTAGCAACAATAAGGGTCCCATCATTAGATTGGTAACTGAAAATTCTTAATCAAACCTTTAAAAAAAATAAGTAAACAATAAAAATCTGCCAAAAACTTCATAATCTGAGTGCGAAAAGGTTTTCATAGTATGTGCATGATGAACAGAGATGTCCTATTACTCTCGGGTTTCCCTTTTCAATATGCTATATGTTAAAGGGAATGCATTAATCAAAGCTTAAAACAAAAATTTCCCATCAAACAAGTTCCCCACACAGATTTCAATATTAGCTGGAGGGAATGCATTCATCAAGTTTTAAAACACAGTCTTAAATATTATATGTTGAAGGGAATGCATCAAACAAGTTTTCATGCACACAGACTTCAATATTAGCAAAAGTGAATGCATTAACCAAGTTTAAATACAGACATAAATATTATATGTTGAAGGGCACACATTAAACAAGTTTTTCAGTGCACATACTTCAATTTTATATATACATGCCGAAGGGAAATTTATGAATCAAATTTAAAGGAAACATATAGACGCATGAACCAATTAGTTGGTTTTGAAATAACTACAGAACGGTGGCTTCCAAAAGAAAATCAGTATGGAAAACATCCAACAGAGACAAAGAAATGTCATAACATCTTATTGAAATAGAAATCCCTTTACCAAATAGAATGGAACTTTAAATACATAGTATGAGATCCTGAATTACAGATTGAGAAAATACTCATGACTTTTGAGACAGTTAATGAGTTTAGGTAAGGGTATCAAATCCTGAAGTCATGGAAGGATTTCAAGCTAGGGTGAGGAACACCATCAAAGTGGAGTGAGGATTTAATCACTCAATGCAAAAAAAAGGTACCCTTGTAAAATTTCAGTAAGTTTCTTCCTATGCTCTGCTAAGCCTATGATGCGGACTAGAACTCTTGCGCAGTTCGCAGGGACTAAAACCCAGGTGACAGTGTGCAAGATAACCAAAGAACAATAAAGGAATATAGAAGGACAATGAAAAACCCTAAGATAAAATACATGCACCAACCCTTATAGAATCCCTGTGCAGGATTGAGGAAGTCAAAAAGGCAAGAAGATGATTAACTTCCGGTATACACCACGTAAAACCAAAAACACAAAAAGGTTTTAGAATAACAAAACAAAGAGACATTATTACCTAGTTCAGGGTGGCTTCCATCTAACAATCATTTATTCATTTTCTCCTACCTAGAACGAACCTTCTCCATGACTCATGGAATGTACACCAGACTGATTCTTCACAGATAACATTGGAGAAGTTTTCGCAGAGGTTCAGAGCCGAAGGAAGTGAAACAATAACCTAGGAGACCATTCCAAAAGCTAAGTAATAGAGATAGTTAATGAACCCTATACTCTAACATTTGATCGATGGGAGGTGGACTAATCTTCTTTGGACACGAGGGCCAGATGACAGGCCTTGGAAGGAACCCTTCACATACCACCATTAATTGACTGGACAGATGTTTCAATGCAAACCTTGACACCTCCCCTTCTGAATTCATGTTGAGTTATTGGAAGGGAGGATATCGCTTCAGGACACTACGCACATGACTCTCGAGGATAGTCTCTCATTCAGTTATGGTATAACTATATGACAGTTATCATAACCCAAGCTCGAAAGGAAGAAGTTTATTCATGGACCCCTCAATGATGTTCGACCAAATCCAACTATCCTAATGTGGAACAAGAGTTAATCACAACTGGCTCTCATATTGTTGGTCAGTTAAAACTAAAATTAAAGTCACCACTATGGTAAAGATTGTACCTTGTTTCGAGAAATGAATATACTTGCTGGAACCCAATTGTCACTTAAAACCTAGTGTTTATTAAGAGTTTATACTATCTAGGAAAGGGATGCTAATATTATTTAACACTTTGGGAAATACCCAATCTGAAATACTCATGTCTAGAAATGGGAAATTATGAAGAACCCTTAATAGTATAAACTGTAACATATGAATATATATGGAAGGATTATATTATTAGTGGGATATATATATAAATTCTAGCATATATACATGGAGATGTTATGAACATTTGGGGCATACTACTAACCCTTCCCACTTATGTTAGAAATGTTAAGGAATTTGAGAGGCTAGGTTATGGAAAGGCCATCCTTAGATATATATGACTACTATATAGTATGAGTAGACTCTGAAATGAAAACCCTTATAACGATGACAAGGTTTATGACTAAATGGAAACATAAACCCTGTGAGAGTTAAATAGTGACGAAAACTACCCATTGACTTGTCTTTATGTCTTTTGAACATTTTGTTTGAAGGGAAAAAGAATTAATGTCCCTAATAGATTTTTTTATTTTATTTGGTAATGTTGGGGAACATTACATGCAGTGTGCTCCATCTCATGTATTGGTCATCATATTTAGCAACAAAGTATAATATTTTTTCTTGACCACATCCACAAGAAAATCCCCATTGGGCTCAACCCCATATATTACAGACTCCTGTGTGGAACTTTTCTCCAAGCAAGTTTCCCACCAATGTATGACATGTGGGAGATATGTAAGGAGTGTGAAGGTGATATTTTCCCTATCAGAAAAATTATGAACAAATAAATAACCTTCTAGAAGATTTAACCATTTCTCCAAGGCATCTACATTTATCTCACCTTGAAATATGGGAATATCATAATTAACTTCTACCATGAAAGGCGAGGTGCCTCCAAAGTGGCCTGATAAAGGTGAATATCTATTGCCACCCACTTATTCCAATTTTCTAAAAATAGTGTATTGGTAACTTAATATTTTTAGTAGTTGTTCAGTTCCTAAACTTCCAGGGCCATTTTGAGGAGATAAAAAACGTTTTTTCACGATCAAGAACCCCAATGATATCCCAATGATATCCAAAGGCTTTTATTGATCCCAAAAAATGAATCTCCTCATCGATACCTTCCCAACGAGCTATTATGGGCCCCAAACAAAGATTGTATGCGAAAGTTATGCCCTTAGGAAGTTGATACAACAAACTACACAAAATGGGGTCCACAAAATTGTTGGCCCAAAATGAAAACAAGGACCACAACACTATAATATGAAAACAAGGATCACAATTATGAAAATAGGGATAATACAGTGAAAAATAAAGTGGAAAATCAATTATAATGTTTGATGATATAGATGGATACTAGTGCCAACTGATCACCTTCATTGACTTAGAATGTTTCTACATCTTAGCAATAGTACTACATTTTTGTAGGCCTTGAACTTCAATTGTAGATTTTGGGCATTTCCTATATGTTTTGGACAACTGAAAAATTCATGATTTCCCTCATTAAAAACCACCTTTGACATCTTCTCGAGGTACAAGTGATACAATATAATCCAACCTAGCTGGACGTTTTAGGTCACGTGTAATGAACCTCAAATTCAACAAATATATATATATATATATATATATATA
>ML777977.1:449341-464470 GCA_009831015.1 Picea engelmannii
TTAAGAGAAGGTAAGATAGATTTTTATCTATAATGACTTTATTACACCAGTCTAGTTTACTTCGAACATAAAAGCTTATGTGGATAAATTCATCCATAATTCTATCACTTTCCTTAATTTTCAAACTACTCCAACATACTTATATGTATATAGGCAATATCTAAACTTAGGTCTCATTATTACACACCAGTAGCTTACACATCAAGCATAGTTAACTTGAAGGATCCCATCTTGTTCTATATGGTTTATTCCGTTAAACAGTATTCTAATTATGGAAATTTTGAATACTTAAAGGTGTATGACCTCATGGAAAGCAAAACTCTTAGAAAAATATCTTCTTAATTAGTTTGATACTTTCATATACAATAATTTATGTACTTGTCATGCCCTATACAAAATGACCTATAATATGATATGTTATTTCTATTCTACTTCTATCCTGGATGAAGATCCTCCATCATTTCTACCAGTCCATTCATTACAGTAAACAAAAAAATCCTACTATGTTCCTACAGTTTTGTGAAAAAAAAAAAACTAGAGGTCAATCGAGTTTCAACGATTACAAAATGTCAAATACAAAAGAAAACAAAAGACCAGGTTGTTTTCCAAATCATGAAATGCGGAAATAATTTGGGCCCAACACTTCGAGGTATCAGGGTTCAGGATTTTGCGATATCAAATGCCAAACACCAACTCCTGAATTGCAAAAAAGTGAAAGGAAAGTGGGACCAGTGCTTCGAGGTTTTGGGGTTCAGGATTTCACGAATTCAAATGTCAAACACCAACATATAGCAACTCCCAAATGGAAAAAAGTGAAAGGAAAGTGGGACCAACACTTCGGGGTCACAGGGTTTGGGATTTTGCGACTTCAAATGTCAAACGCCAACATAAAGAAACTCCCAAATTGCGAAAAGTGAAAGGCAAGTGGGACCAACACTTCGGGGTTTTGGGGTTCAAGATTTTGTAAATTCAAATGTCAAAAGCCAACATATAGCAACTCCCAAATTGCAAAAAGTGAAAGGAAAGTGGGACCATCACATCCAGGTTTCGGGGTTCGGGATTTCACGACTTCAAATGTCAAACGCCAACATAAAGAAACTCCCAAATTGTGAAAAGTGAAAGGAAAGTGGGACCAACACTTCAGGGTTTTCGGGTTTGGGATTTTGAGGTTGATGAACACACGACGCACAAACAAAATGAAACAGGAAAAGCCAAAATGTGAAATGCTATTAGGGTGTGGGCCCAACAATTTCAGGTTTTGGGGTTTACTAACTCCCGATGCAAAAACACTGCACAATGTCAATTCCAAATTGCGAAAACATGAAAAGGTATGGGGCCCAACCAATATTGGTTTCGGCGTTTGGTAATGCTTGATGCATGAACAACACATGACAGTAATTATCGAATCATGAAATTCGATCAGGCTGTGGGGCCACTTCGGGTTTCGGCCTTTGCAAGAACTCTACGCAACTTGAACCAATAAACTCCAAAATGCCAAAAAATGAAAACAAAGTTGCATTGATCTTATGCACGCTTCTGCCAATGTCAAGTTACCAAGGAGGAAAGAACATCACTATTTTATTTTTGGGGATATCACATCACTACTTGGTTTTGGTCAAGTTACCAAGGAGGAAAGAACATAGGCCTAGGGTGGTGAGCATGTGTCTCATCTGTCACAAAGTTTGGGAGCAAATCCTAGTAGGGAGTGGAGTAAGGTCCTTCTAGGACTATGCAGGTACTTGGATTATAACTAGTGTGGGAATTTAAATCTACATTTACTGATAGTTATTTGGGTTAGAGCATATTTCCAACTCCTACTACAAGTACTAGTTATTAGGCCCAAGGTATGGATGTTGATGAAGGTTGGAAGGTTAAATACAAAAAGAGGAAGGGGTCTTCCTCTCCTTCTCCTTTGGACACTCCTAATAAAGTAGTTGATATTTTCCTAACAGAAATTTGTTTTATAATTCCTTGTATTGTTCTGACTGTATTATTTTCATCTTTTTATAGAAACGCCTTTTCATAACAATTTAATATCACTTTATGTTTTTCTAATCAGTCCATTCTGATAATTATATCATAAGACCCCAAAGGTAGTGCGTTCATATTTAACTTTGTACTCTTACCATTTATACTGAGTTCACAATAAGAAATAAAATTTGTTACCTTTCTTTTGGTCCTCATTGCTAGCTATACTAACTAAAATTTACCATGTTTTACCTTTAACTTGTTCGATTCTAATAAAGTTGGAGTAATATAACTGATACTAGCTCTTGGGTCAGTTAGTATAGAAACATTGTTTAAATGAAGTTTACCTTCAACTTCAACAATAGTGGATTGATGATTTGTGTGTCTACCATACAAAGTTGCATTGATCTTATGCACGCTTCTGCCAATGTCTCAAATTGTTGAAGCCTCTTAAATATTACGGACAAAAGTTATTTTTGATTGGTTTAAGCATGGACAATTTCTCTGCAGGTGGGGTTCTCCACACTCCCACCACTTCAATGGTTCTCTAGGGATGTCCCCTACCTTCTTAAATCCCACATTAACTAGTTTAATTCCCCTTTAATTATTCGGTTTATTAGAGTGATAGTCCTTCCTTTGAAATCCATTTTCCATGTTACGAAAAAGGGATGGTTGGAAACATTTATTATGTTGATTTATTTTATTATATCTCTTGTCTTTCCATGCCTTGGAAATTTCATATCTCAGTTTGTATTGTTCGTAGCACATTCAAGCCTTCCAAAACATTTCATTTAAAGACTTAGGATTATCAAATTCAATCATGTCTTTGTAACACTATGATATACATCTTAAGAACCTTTGTATCTCTACCTTATCTTCTTTGATGTATGACACAAACCTCAAAAGATCTAGGAATTTATTTATCCAATCCTCCATAGCCATTTTTCCTAATAGCAGTTGATAAAATTCCTTAGTTTTCCTTTCGTAATAACTTTCTTATATGTACTCCTTCTTAAAATAGTTTTTGAATTTTGACCTTTCCATTCTTTTTTTTTTCAATCCCGTGGCTAATTTCAGGTCTTTCCACTAGATACTAGTTTTTCCTTTGAAGTTATAGATGGTCATTCTAACCTTCATATTACTAGAGTAATTATAAATCCGAAAGTATTTCTTAATTTCTAACAATCATGGTTCAGCTTCCTAACCAGTATTAGAAACTCCATCGAAGGTGGAGGATTTTATATTTTTGAACTCACCTTCTAGGTGGTACACTTTTTCTCCTTTCCTTCCTGTAGATGTTTTTTTTTTGTCATTTGTGTGTCTTTGGATGAACTATCCTCTTTTTTTGCTTCATGACTAGAGTTCTCACAGGACCTTTTGCTCACCTCTTCTTCTTTTTCATTATATTTTGGACTCTTCTTTGTTACTATACTATGTAGAAACATTTCATTTATTTCCATTTGGTCTTTGTGATATCCTCAAATTATTAGAAATTAAATTCCAAGTTGAATTTAGAAAAAAAATTCCATTTATGGAAAATACAAATTTAGAAATTTATTTCCATTTATGGAAAATACGAATTTAGAATTTTGGATTATGTAATTACTATTTTAAGATTTGACTTTCCCAATTGTCCTCTTTTATTCGACACATGTATGAGACAAACGTTTTAATAATTTAAATGATGGGAGACAAATGGAACAATGAGGTTAAAAATAACTAACTATGACTCCATGAATGGGGAACAGATTTGAGTTAACTCAGAAGATGTTTACAAGTGGAAGAAGTTGAACTTTTCCACTATCAACTCCTAAAAATCATGGATTTGTAAAGCTACGAATTTCCAAAGGAGGGTAAAAATGGAAAGACATAGGCATAAGATAAGTACAACATATGTGGGAGGTAGAATGTTGCTTAGTAGGTTGAGAAAATGGTTTTTCTATTATGAACACATATGGTGTGAGGAAAATAAATTTCTTATATGTTGAATGTGACAGTAGCTAAGGAGGAGTACTCAGTTCACCCTTATGGAGTCATGGTCGGTTAGGGTGTGATCAAGACAAGTGATCGTTGTTGTTATGTTCTATGGTTGGGTGGAATGTGGTTGTTCCATTTGTTTTCCCAGCATCAATATTTCATATATGTATCTCAGTTATGCATGTTATTGTTGATGTTATACTATGCATAGTACCTAGTGGTTAAATTGTTTTACATTTTATATAGATACAAGTAAATCGGTTTAAATTGATTGTGCAACCATATTAGATTGTAGCTTACTATTGTACTTGTAGTAGTGTTTAGCTAAGTTATAATATTTAATATATATATATATATAGAGAGAGAGAGAGAAATGGTATAAATACACATTTGGGCCATTATGCATCTATATTCTTTATTGTTGTACACTATTGTGAAAAAATCAAATACTTTAGAAAAAAAGGTGCAAAAAGGTTGTTTTGTATTATGCTAAGTATAGAGAATAAAAGTCCCAAACATATTTTGTCATCTTTTAACCAAGGAGGATATCTGATACAACGAATTGTAGAAATATGACAAATTTTAATTTATTATAGTCAATAGATCATTGACCAAGAAGGTTACAAACTCCATAGCTAATGTAAACAAAGACTTTAAAGTACTACATGAACTGTCTATAAGTGCGCATGGACCAATGAAGTAAAATTGGAACTCGAATACCTTTTTGTGGACGATCAATCTTCTTCACCAAGTGCATTTGTTTTTCTTTCAATGTGCAAAGGAGTAACACAATATTATTAGCATATTGTTATGGTGCAAGACATTAAAGAATAAGAAAAATGACAGATTCAAAGAACACTTATCTAAAATCTTAATTAATTGTCGTAGACTAAATGTGGCTTTGTAAAGTAGTCGATCCATGATCCATGAAGGGGAGTAGGTGTGTAATCCATTATGGGTTCCCTCGTAAGACAAAGGGACCCATCAATAGTTTATATACATGCAAAATTACTAGTCCCGCAAGAAATAAAACATAAGCAAAATTTCTAATTAAGTACAATAACCTTGATATCTCGTACGTTATAAGATTTAAAGAGTAAAAGGAATACCAACTGAAAATAAGAGTAGAATTATAATAACCAATGAGTATTACTTTGGAGAAGAGTAACCAAATCTTTTACATAGGTCCGAAGTTACTTTGAGAACTAACACTTTAAATAGAAGTACCTTTATGCACAAAAAGGAATAGTGCTTAAAATAAAGGAAATAGCAAGTATGAAATAAGGAAAAAGATTTATCATTTTCGATTTGGACAATTTTATACAATTTATGCAATTAAAGAAATTAAAATCATGAAATACCGAAGCGGCTCTTGGGAAGAGATCCAGGTATGCAAATATTTCAATAAGTATTTATTAAAAAAAGAAGACACTTCTTGGTTTAATCAAACAAGAAAATCCAGTAGGTTTTAAATATAGTTGTCGAAGGCACACGAGATTCTCAAACTTACGAATGATTTGAACCATAACCGTCGAGCTAGTATTAAGGAACATTGGTTGTGGGTGTTTAATGGAGACAAAGCATGATATTTTCTCGACAACTATATATTTTAACTAGTGACTTTGTATAAAGAGGCGTCGTTATCACTTTCAAAGATTAAGGGTTTTAGTCTTGCCCTATAATTTAGAGAGTGTAGTTATAAAGTATTCAAACAAGGTTAAATAAGAAAATCCTATAACAAATCTTTAAGTGTTTTAAATTCAAAAAGAACGATCGAAGTTAATAATACAAGAAATTATTATCCGACCATGACCTGACTTAGGGTTTACTCGTTAAGCCTTAATATTGTTGATTATATTCTTCCTTACACCTGCGTTCTTCATAGACAGAGAGATATTTCCAGAGAGAAACATATTGCATACACAGAGAAACATTCCACAAAGAACACGTGTTCTTCATAAACCAAAAAGGTTTCCACATATAGAGAATGCATGTCGACATAGATAAAGGATAATTTCCATAGAGAAACACATTTTCATTAACAGAGAAGCATTTCCACGGAGAACATGCATTTGCATAGACAAAGTAGTATTTCCATAGAGAACACATGTTTGGGTAAATGGAGAAATATGCTATGGGGAGTACGCATTGGATAGACCAGGAAATTATGATGTAGAGAACGTAATAGGTTACAAAAATAAAGGTGGTACAGACCACAAGTGCAAGGAAAAACACATAATTGTGGAAGCCCATTCAAAAAAATTGTATTGCAGAGACAATAAGGTACTTACCACACTGATGGAGCACCTTGATAACAGGGCCAAATGCCATTACATAGCCGAATACAAACATCGGTCGCATATGGTGCAAAGACGATGCATTTTACCAAATAAAGAGAAAATTTTGAGTGAATGTGGATATCTCAAAACCCTCCCTAGCAGAGAAAGAATGATTGTACAGCCAACGCCTCTTCCATGTGAACCGATGCAAGTGCTGAGCCCACATTGGGTGGTTCCCTGTCATGGGGTACTAGACAGCCCCATCACCATTAATGAACTGGCCAGAGAATAAATGCAAACAAGATAGAACAATCCTAGGTTCAGTCCCGACCTGTCACCTTCATATTTCAAATTCACTTAAATCTTGAGTTTTAGGTTTAGAAACAGGTGTCAATGGATTTTTGCTAGTTGCACGCTGGATGTTAACTCGATACTTAGCATGTAAACCTTGTGCAACTTCAAACTTAGCCCTTGATAATATGGGGAGTTTAATCATAAAGTATTATATTATGGTAAGTGGCATGTTTTGGATACAGTAATACTCTGGCAAGTGGACTATAAACTATAATAGTGATGTCTCCTAGTCCGCTAGAGTCATCAACTATGTTATAAACATATGTCAATATTACCATGTTAAATATTACTATGTTAAAGAAATACTTCTAACCAAACTATAACATAGGATTTGAACATGCCAAGTATGGATAACATAATTAAAAGGTACCCTAGTATTGTATGAGGTGAACCCTATGCTATGAACCTTGGTAGTCATAGTTACCTTTTATTAATACAGTTAATGTATGATTTTAAGATCAATACTAGAAAAATATTGATGATGAGTTAATCTAATGGAGTTGTTTTGTTTTAATTTAATACTAGAAAGAATAAGTTCTTTTGTTGGATCATAAACCCCCTACAAACTTTCAGTATGGATATTCCAACATATTTATTGTTACAAATAGGAAAAATTGTATGTTGTGAAAATGGTAACACATAATGAGGAAGGAGACAAAAGTGAGGGGAATAAAAAAAAAACTTCCTAGAGACCTAGATCACAACAGTGAAGGAATTTCAGCGACTAAGTATTGGAAACAATGAGAAACCGTATTGTGGAATTACAAGTATTTAAAGCAAATAATGAAAAGTTGAAGAAAGTACAAGAAGACCAACCAAAAAGAATTGAATTTTTTCTACGTAATATAGTAACAAAGAAGAGTCCAAAAGATAGTGAAAAGGAAGAAGAGTTCAAAAAAAATTCCTCTAAAAACTCTGGTCATGAAACAAAAAAACATGACAGTTCTTTGGAAGACACATACTTAACAAAAAACAAAGCACCTACAAGAAGAAAAAGAAAACAAGTGGACCACCTAGAAGGTAAGTTCAAAAATATAAAAGAATATGATATCACAAGACATAGTCCAACATATGAAACTCCCCACTACCACACACCCTGATCCATATCACTTTGGTTGGGTACAGAAGGGTGGTCCTCGCATTAATATTACTGCAAAGTGTCCCCATTAGTTTGTGGTGATATCCTTCTCAATCTTCACTACCAGCAAGACTGACAAGCAGTGTATCATGAAAAGATGCATCAGTGCCACCTTCAACAGGATGAGTGCACCTATGTACTTATTTCATCGTCTATCACTTCACCACCATTGCAAACTCATACGAAAAATAATCACCATGTTACCAATACCAACAATGTCTCTCTTGGTTTGACCCACCATGTTTAGAAACCTCACTAATCAGACACCTCCCACAATACTCCCTCTACGCTTGGAATTTACCAATGTGTGTCAGCCTACCTCAAGGTGCCCAGCCACTCGAGCCCTTGCTCCATCCATCGATATCATTCATGAAGCATCATTACCCAATTCTCCATCATCTTGATTGGTTACCTAAGATACTATCGAATGTCCTCTAGTTACCACGTACCATTCTCTCATACAAGCCACAATTAAATATCGCTATCCCTTACCCTAGATTGTCTCTCACGTTTGTCTTGGAGCGATGTGGAAAAAGTGAGGCCACCGAGTGAATTACCAATATGAGACTGTGTCCAAAAAGAAATTTACTTACTGCCACTACGCCAAAGAATTCCACCTCTTGATGTCGGATTTGCAGAAGTGGCACCCTTACAACAAGGCCACTCCCTCTTCCACAAACTTCTTACATTTCGACATTTGTCTTGTATTTTAGTCTCGGGGTCCGACAGAGTTGTTTGTCATTTTGACTACGTCAGGATCAGAACATCAACACAGATAACAAAAGGTTGACCATAGTGGCGTTCACAGTTTATCAGAGGAACACGTTCCAGTCATAACATACTTGCAAGTAACATCGGATTGCACCAAGCAAGATAACGTTTCATACCTAGTTGGTAAAAAATTCCAAACTCGAAAGACACGACAAGTGGATGATAGCTGATGCAGTGCAACGAAAGATCCCTGATCTGATCTCGCCACTCAGAGAAGCAAGGCCTGCGAAAAGAATGCACTATATTAATTTCTTATCTTTTTCAGCTTCAGCCAGTGTCTTAATTGTAATTAAGCATTCACCAATCTATGTAAATAATGGCGATGTCTAAAATAGTGAATAGTTAGTTGTGTGAGTAATCCTTGTAGGAAATTTCTCTTGCTAGTCTGAATGTGAAGAGAAATGTATAAAAATAAAGTTGAAATTATCGTTGTTGGAGATCACCTTGATTGTTTAAAAAGGGACATAGTCCTCTAAAATAATTGATGAACTTTTGTTGAATCTTTCCTTCTCTATTTTCTTCTGTGTAATTCGATTTTTGTTTTCTCTGAGAATATTGAGAGTTCATTTTCGTTTTCTTGTTCAGTGAGTGCTAAGAGAGAATGCGCACCAACGGAACTGGTGCACGTCTCTTGTTATGTTGAGGGTGTAAGCCAAGTTGCCTTCAGTTCGTTTGTTGGCAATGCGAAAGAGTAAAAAAGGCGTCCATATTCAAGAAGAGGAGGAGATACACAGGGTTCCATTTTTCTCAGCATAGCAAACTGTCCAGACGTCTCCATCTCTCTGTAGGAAGGCATAGCGCCCCATTCTATCCATTAATTTGATTTTCCCTCTTTTTAATTATTGCACCCTCCATCTAATTCACTCCTTTTTTCTAAGCATTCATTCCTCGTTCAGTTCCCTTATCATTCTCCTTCAAAAAAATTGTGTCTCCCTTGTAGAAGACGCCCTCACACCCAGCTCAGTAATACACAAAAAGGAAAATGATCTATGTTAACAAATAGACCTTCTATTATACAAAATGAATTCTCGAGAACAAAACAATACGAGCAAGTTTAATTTTACAAACTACGAGAAAATTTTACCCATAATTTCATTTCCTTAAAACAATGCATAGTTTTCTGATCATGTAAGTGGTATTAGAGTTGCTCCAGAAACCAGAATTACCAGAGGAAAAGATAGAATGATGGAAGAAATATTGTGAATACGATGGCAATGAAAACTAGTTTTGGTTCTCAAGAAGGAGGATTGTGTTGAGCCCTTCACCCTGTACATCCACTGCATTTTTGTAGAGAATTTGTACTTCTTGACATGTGAAGGGTGTAATCAGTTTGTTGGCCCAGATTTCCAATACGTCTGTTTATCCACATGAAAATTAAGTGCACTCTAAAACCATCAACCCTGAGTCAACATCATGAAATTAACACCCTCACCTTTAGCTTAGTTACATAAAGGAGTGGTCAGTTAACATTCTTGGGTTGAGCATGTTAACCCCTTGATCAGTTATAATACTATGAGGTTGCAAAGGCCGCCACTTAGGAATCGTAAACAACAAGGTAGAAAAAGTAGTGGTGGCTCTATGAGAAACTTATTTGAACATATTTTTCCACATGATTAAATTAATAAACTATAAATCTCTTTTGTTTTATGAAATCTTTCTGTATGATTTGTCGAAAGAAAGTGATAATTATAAACTACAAGGTAGGGATCATGTCTACTAAAATTTTTAGATTTAAGACATTTGGGACTACAAAACTACTTCCTTTTTGCATATTCGTGGTATTCTGGTAAACTTCTCATGGGTGATAAAAAGTTGTTTAATACTTAGAACAGACCTGCACAAGAGAAGTACGAACGATGATCTCTAGTATTCCAGCTAATTACCTTTAATAAATAAATAAAATTAGCTAAATTTGAGCTACATTACAGTGGGACTCATATCTCCATATTATATGGCATAGTTACAATAGGGCCACACCCTCTCCCTTCAAAGTTTGTTTTGGATTTCATCCTATTGCACACTCAGAGTTGTTCGTTACTCTTAGTCCTTCTAGCTGTGCAAATTAGTAACAAGAACAGTCAACATAACATTTTATGCACAATTTATGTGAGCACCATACTTAAGTAGAAACTGCCTTGCAAGTAGCACAAACCTGTGTAAAACAGAAGCATGATAAGGTATGCAGTCCATTGTTCTTTCAGTCCAGAGATCTTGTGGTGTTTATATAGGATAAGAATTGATTTAAAGGACACCATCATAATCTACACCCAATGAGATATGACCCATACACTATTATGGAACGCATTCGAGAGAATGCATATCACCTGGACTTGTCGACCATGAATTAGCATCAACTATGTGCTGAATGTGAACAACCTCAAGTTGTTTGAACCCCCTCTCCTAGATGAAGTAGTCACAGTTCATCATCGAGTGGATAATATTCCATGTTTTCAACCTTCCCTCCATGTCAACTCCATGACTAGGAGCACTCGCCAACAATAATATATTTTATATTGTAATGTTCCTTTCCGAATATCATCTCTAGAGAGGAGGATTTGTAGTCTAAACAACCCCGTTAGACTATAGCCATGGCCATACAGGGGTAAACAATGTTACTAGAGGTCACTTCAGTCGAGGGTGTTATAATTCGAAAGTGACATTGAGATAAAAGTGACTAAAAGCGCTTTTAAGCCAAAGAGAGCTAAAATAGAGCACCGTGACCTAAAAATATGTCAACAACAAATTAGGGTTTCAAGAAACTATAAGAAAAGGGTAAAGTCACATAATTCATCATTATGAAGAATTTGACTTTCTATTTGAGGAGAGAGGTGCAAAGACACCCATAGGTTCATTTCAGTGTTGAGAGACACACCCTAGTCATTGGGAAGATTATCCGGATCTTCCATATCTTCCATCGTACTTCAACAACAACTATCCAATTTGCAACAATGAGGGTGCACTTGTCTAGCTAGAGGTCACAGCTATTGAGAATTAGATTGATTCACATTCAAGGAAAATCAATTATTCCCTTTGACACAGTTGAGAGGAGGGAAAGACCCTTCTATTGTCTATTTTCTTGTCATATTTCGAAGAAGAAATCATCTTGGGTGCATTTCTTAGCCATTGAGGGTGTGACAATAGGGGAGGACACATTTGGGATTCCTGAGAAGATGAGATCTAGGGAAATCCTTTTGACACATTTCGAAGGATCCTAGGGCGCTCATTTTGAGACTCTTATCAACCGATTTCGACAGACGAATCTCTAGGGTGTAGTTTCTAGCAGCAGTGGGGACACATTTTTGCACGAGGATCCATTCGAGGTCCACACACATCACCAGAAGGTCGATTGTGGGGCTGTCAGTTACCAAGACTAAGTGAGAGGGAAAGGCGCATTATTTGGGATAGTGTTCAGTAAGATCCTAGGTGTGTAACCACTAAGGCGCACAATCCAGTTCTGCAACAGTTGTCGATCTGAGTTGTCGTAGTGCACAATAGACCATCCAACTCACATCATATCCAGGAGTCATCTTGTATCATTTGGCATGTTAAAACCCGCATGTTAAACGCATACAGAAATTCCGAGTGTATCATCCTAGACTAATCAAATCTGGGATATTACATATATATGGTGGGTAGAAAGGGACAAAGTACATATCAATCCAAATGGATGTTCGTAGAAACATTGCAACACAAATTCCCTCATTTACTAGTAGAAGCAGGGATGCTTCCAAATCAAAACAAGGAAAAACTGGGTCACCATGAAAGAAACACCCCTTTCAAACAACTTTGCTTCATCAATTGCTATTTGCTATTGTAAATAACTTCACTTCAACATTTTCTATTACAAACAACTAATAACAACGAGAAGGAAAAAACCAAGTTGCTTATAAAAGAGATTCCTCTTTCACTCAATAAAATTGATGGTCATTTTCTAGTCTTTTTTTTATATTTTATTACACCATATGTCAAATTTAAATTAATTGATTAGAAAAACACCTAATAAAAAGTTTCACGTGATTATTTCCTAGGACTTTATGCGTTAAGACTATATTCAAATATACTTATTAATTGATTAGAAAAACGCCCAATAAAAAGTTTCACGTGATTAGATAGGAACATATTCAAATCTAATTCTCAATAAAAATTCTTTGTAATGAATGGTTTTCTAAAATGAAATGTTAGAAAACTAATCAGATTAACTATAACAGTATATGCTCTCATATATATATATATATATATATATATATATATATATTGCGTATATGTATTTTTTTAAAATGTTTTAATTTATATTTTAAAATTATTTTTATTAAATAAAAATATTTTTATTTAAAAAAAAATCAATGAAATTGTGATGTAACAATTCTATGTTAATAATTGAGATCCAAATCTATACATGTATAAATTTAAGGTAAATAGAATTTAACAAATTTCATATATAACATGATTTAAAAAAATAGAGGTTAACGATAGTGATAGAATCTAGGGGCTAACGACAGTCATAGAATCACATAGGGCTTTGAAAAAATGCGGGCGAACGAGAATGAGAGAATCTATCATATAATAGCTGAAATATATTTTACACGTTTTGAGACCAAAAAAAATTCATTATATCAAGTTCAATGGATTCTACCCTCACCCAGAATTAAATAGTTCGTCCAAAAATCATAATGAACAGAAATAGAATAAACGCTAATGAGCACTAATGAACTCTCAACAGATGAGAAAACGGATTATCAATGCAAGCCTTGGACAAATCTTCTCACAGGACAAATCTACTTGGCTATTAAACTCCTCAGCCAATGTTCTTTATTTCAAAAAATACTGGTTTCTTAAAAAATACCATGAGAATATCCAAGCCCTAACTTAAAAAAGAGAACTATAACTAAAATATCTTCAATACTATAACGAACTATCCATGATCCGTCGGATCTCAACTTAGTGTGCAGATGTAATTGTGAATGATTTACTTATCTTGCAAATTAATGTTTTATTTATATAAAAGCATTTATTTAATTCTTAAAATGTTCAAATATATAAAACTTGTAAATCTGAAAATTGCTTCTCAATTTGGATCCGTTTTTATTAATGATGCAAACTTTGTTTGTTTTTGTTACATCAAGATTTCGGATCCCTTGACTTCTGAATTCTGTCTCCAAGCCTCCTTTATCAGATAGCTCTCATCTTCAGCTTTCCAACGCTTCTTTCCGTTTATGGCAAACTGTATAACAAAACAATAATGCTCGGACTTCTAAACAAGAACAATAGCTCGGATTTCTTGGTTAGTTGGCGGATATTAGGGTGCATGTGGTATCGGAGGTTGCATGTTCAAACCTTCTTGCTTGTCTATTTTTAGGTCGTATTGTTGTAACATATATCATATGTTAAATATAGCATATGATATATGTTATGTTTAACATTTGATACAAACTATGTTTTCGTGCCCCAACTTTAGCCCATCCGCCAAATGTGCCAACGTCCACCAATTGTGCGCTAACTCGCCAAATGTGCCACTGCCAAATGTACGCCTCACCAACAGACCCACCAAATGTGCCAACGCTCTGCCAAATTTTCTCCAGATTGATACTTCCATGTGGCGGTTTCTTATTGACCCAAACATGACATGTGTCAACATGTCATTGGTCCAACTCATTAACCTGTGTGTCATCCATGTCACTTGCCATGTTAACTTGCTGCCAGGGGTCATTGTGCTAGATTTCCACGTCATTAGTGGTGGGTCCCATTGCCATGTCAGCAATGCTGATTGTACTGCTACATGTCACCCTGTAACTTGGGTTTTATTGTTGGGTCAAAACTTCACAACGCGATATCTTGGTCATACGGACTCCGTTTGACGAACCGAAAAGTGTTCCGGAATCAGCACGACACGCACTACGCAATGGTAGAGTTTTTAAGTCATTTTGAGACTGTCAAATTTTGAGCTATCTAGAGACCTCCTGGATCATTCCTCCCCATCGAGAAGCTTTTGGTCCACCAAAAGTGGTTTTTATTCAGAATTCAAGCAAGAACATGTTCGTCTCGCTTGTCCTGTATCTTTCATCCATTTTTCCTGGAACCTGTACATTTGTCTCATCACAACAATAATCATAATTGCACTGACGTTACTGAGCACATTAATCCCATTAATTATCACATCTTCATTCACTGCTATTGTAATCAACCATACACTGTTGAACAGTAGAAAGCTGAAAAACAAGACTGAATATAAAGACATGAAAGAGAATGCACCCACATCATGCTTTTCCTTCCAGACAGGAACAATGTTCATCATAGAGTTTTGATGCATTGACACTTCCATTTCATGCTTAGGATTACTTTCTTCCTTAGTTTTCACAATACAAGTGTCAAATTCTTGCTTGCATTAACTACCATTTTCAATTGTCCTGTAGTTACAAAAGATCTATTGCTTTTAATTGAATGAGAATGCACAATGTATTCGATTCCTTCCTTAAACAAATGATACTGATTTTGTTCCCTATAAAAGATTGTCTTTCTATCATATAAGTACGGGCTTCCCAACACAATCCCACAGATGTCTAATGGCACCACATCAAATTCAACCTCATCTATGAACTTAGATGTTATTGCAAACTTTAAAGTGCATTGTTTTGTTACTTGCAT
>ML777977.1:464988-509801 GCA_009831015.1 Picea engelmannii
GTGGCTAACTGAATCTTGGTAGTGTCATCCAAGATTTGTTGAATCCTGCAATACACTTCAATCTGCTTTATCCAATTATCCAATTTTTCTGCATCAAGTTCACCATTATACATAGGCAATTCAAACTTGACATCTAGTTTTAAGAAAGGCATATTTGTACTTGCATTATGAGGATTATGAGAAACATTATAGAATGAAGAGAATGGATTTGTTTCAGGAGGATCACTATCACCTCTTTCTCCTTTACCCTTTGGTTTTTCTTCATCTCGTGATGAACCTTCTCCTTCTTTCCTCTTTCTTTCAGCTCGTTCCTCGAGAAGGAGTTCCATCATGGATTTCATGCTGATAAAAGCCTCCAAAAACTCTGTTTTAGAAATTACAGGTTTCTCTCTTTCATTATGTTCTTCTTCGCCTCGTGGAGAAGTCATTGTTTCTCTTGAAATTGTCCTCCTTGAACCAATTTCAGGATCACCTTCCACTAGCTCTCCTTCACCAAGCTTCAACCTGGACCTGGTAAGCATTCACAACTTGCACAAGTAGTTAACCTGCTCTGATACCAAACATGATCTGTCGGATCTCAACTTAGTGTGCAACTGTAATTGTGAATGATTTACTTAGCTTGCAAATTAATGTTTTATTTATATAAAAGCATCTATTTAACTCTTAAAATGCTCAAATATATAAAACTTGCAAATCTGAAAATTGACATGAACAGCAGAAAAGAAGAGACAAAGAAATTAATACTGGAGTTCACCCATGTGTTTTTGGGCTACATCTCTGGGACCGCTTCTCAATTTGGATCCGTTTTTATTAATGATGCAAGCTTTGTTTTCTTTTTTTACATCAAGATTTATGATCCCTTGACTTCTGAATTATGTCTCCAAGCCTCCTTTATCAGATAGCTCTCATCTTCAGCTTTCCAACGCTTCTTTCCATTCAGAAAACGGACCAAGGATGACAAAGTTATGCCCAAATCAATATTACAGGCATAGATAATACAAAGGAGTTTTGACTTATTTACATATGTAATTCGCCCAATGTATTGGAAAAACCCTTTGGTTTTATAACCACAGGGCGGCGGTTCAAATCCCAACCTTGGCGCTTTTAGTTCTATCCGCTGGCAAACTGTATAACAAAACAATAATGCTCGGACTTCTAAACAAGAACAATAGCTCGGATTTCTTGGTTAGTTGGCGGATATTAGGGCACATGTGGTGTCGGAGGTTGCGTGTTCAAACCTTTGTGCTTGTCTAATTTTAGGTCGTATTTTTGTAACATATATCATATGTTAAATATAGCATATGATATATGCTATGTTTAACATTTGATACAAACTATGTTTTCGTGCCCCAACTTTAGCCCATCCGCCAAATGTGCCAACTTCCGCCAAATGTGCCAACGTCCACCAATTGTGCGCTAACTCTCCAACAAACCTGCCAAATGTGCCACTGCCAAATGTGCGCCTCACCAACAGACCCACCAAATGTGCCAACGCTCTGCCAAATTTTCTCCAGATTGAAACTACCATGTGGCGGTTTCTTATTGACCCAAACATGACATGTGCCAACATGTCATTGGTCCAATTCATTAACCTGTGTGTCATCCACGTCACTTGCCATGTCAACTTACTGCCATGTGTCATTGTGCTAGATTTCCACGTCATTAGTGGTGGGTCCCATTGCCACGTCAACAATGTTGACTGTACTGCCACGTGTCACCCTGTAACTTGGGTTTTACTATTGGGCCAAAACTTCAGAACGCGATATCTTGGTCATACAGACTCTGTTTGACGAACCAAAAAGTGTTCCGGAATCAACACGATAAGGACTACGCAATGGTAGAGTTTTTAAGTCATTTTGAGACTGTCAATTTTTGATCTATCTAGAAACCTCCTGGATCAATCCAAGCTATCAATCAATCATATTATCATTGTAACGAAGAACTAGATTAGTACAAGCTTGAGGAATATTGAACCTACTTCCTTCCTTTGTGTTATCTCCATATATGTCTATGCACTATCATTAATGGGAGAGGTAAAAGCCACAAATTAAATCTTCTTATCAAAAAAATAAAATCATATCTAATGCAGTTTACAAACAAAAATGAAATCTCCTTATCACGGAATTAGGTATCTAGATAGTAATAATCATTCGACATATTAGCTAAGGAAGGAAAATAAATGCCCTATAATTTGCAGGGTCTCTCTGCCTCTCAGAGATGCCACACAAACGATTCCTGGAAATCTTAAAACCCATTCAAGGTAATTCGATTCCATGGCGATCTGACTAGACAAATAGGAATGAAAATCATTTTAGACTTACCAGATTTACAACCGATATTACTAGAATTTTTAATTAGATTTCGTTGAAATATATAACCACACAAATATGAATGGAAATTATTTCTGCAAGCTACATGACTTGCAATCCGTTGTAAACAGAATTTAGAGGTTCAATAATTACCTTGTGAAGGCTCCCAAGGCACCCAATTTGATGAACAACTTAATCAGGTCGCTTGATAGAATCCATGCAGTCGAGCATTGTCGAGAAAAAATGACAAACGAATATAAGTATCCACGTTGGGCTCCAAAGGCACCTAGTTTGATGAACAGCTTAATCAGGTTGCTTGATAGAAGCCATGTGCTCGAGCACTGTCGAAAAAAATGACAAACGAATATAAGTATCCATGGTGAGCTCCTACCGTAAGAGGAGGAGCTCGTGAAAAAAAGCTAAAAAGTAAGAGGAGGAGACTCGTGAAAAAAACCTAAAAAGTAACCAATGTTGAAACGTCTTGGGCCATTTCCGTTTTGTCCATGGCCTTTCACCTAGGGTTTTTAATGCACTATCATTTTGTACGTCAGCTTTTCAACGGCCATATTTTCTCGGTCATCCTTTTTCGGTTTTTTAGCTTTTCTAACGGTATGTTTTCAACGATTGTCATTTAACTTTACAACGGTCATCCTTTTTTGGCTTTTAGCTTTTCTAACTGTAAATTTTCAACGGTTGTCATTTAACGCAGTTTTCAAATTTTGGCATCTACGGGTTAACAATCTCTTTGTAGTTTACATTGTATGAAAGAGCAATTGGACCCACACAAAAGAGTTAAAAGAAAATAAATTTAGAATTGAATTCAAAATTTGACTATATTCTCTCATGGTATGTAAATATTGCTTTAATCATAAATTTTGAATCCAACCCTTCCCCAAAAAGTAATCAAGGGTGTACAACTTTTTTCATANATATATATATATATATATATATATATATATATATATATATATATATATATATATATATATATATATATATATATATATAATGAGTATGTTTATTTTAAATAGATTTTTTGATAAATTAGATATGTTTAAATTGGATGCAAAGTGAATGTGTTACTTAGGTTTTAAATTTCAAACACATTTAGTTAAAGAAATTTTCTTTATTAAAAATAATGATTTTAATGGAGTTATCATCAATGTTTACTGCATTATGTGCGTCTAATTCCAATGCTAGTGTCATGTATATACTTTCTTAAAAATTGAATATAAAATGAACTTACAATAAATAAATTAAAGTAATGTCTAATTCAAAATTACATCATTTAAATTTTTTTTAATTTTCTTTTATATTATAATAAATAGTTTTTTAAATCTATTCAAAATTTGAATAGTTATAAAAATTAGTTTCTAATGTTCCCATCAAAAAATGAAATTAGCTATATGTCACTACAACTATAAATACAAGCATATGATGACTACATCTCATTATGATTATAAATACAATCATACAATATTTGCATCTCCTTATAGTTCTAAGCATAGAAGACTACAACTCATTATAATTATAGCTAATACAATGCTATAATATGAAAACAAGGATCACAATTATGAAAATAGGGATACTAACATGGAAAATAAAGTGAAAAATCAATTATAATGTTTGACTATCTAGGTGCATACTGGTGCCAACTGACCACCTTCATTGACTTACAATGTTTCTACATATTAGTAATAGTACTACATTTTTTTATCTCTTGAACTTCAATTGTAGTTTTTGGATGTTTCCTATGTTTTTTCGAGAACTGAAAATTTTATGATTTCCCTCATTAAAAACCACCTTTGTCAGCTTCTCTAGGTACATGTGATAAAGTATCAACCAATCTAGCTGGAAGTGTTAAGTCACTAGATGGGTTTTGGCCAAGTGGCCTAGGAGCAAAGCACATAGGCCTAGGGTGGTGAGCTTGTGTCTCATCCGTCACAAAGTTTGGGAGGAAATCCTTGTAGGGAAGTGGCTTAAACACCTTCGAGGACTATGTAGGTACTTGGATCACAACTAGCGTGGGAATTTAATTCTAGATTTGCTCATAGTTAGTGGGGTTAGAGCATATTTCCAACTCCTACTACAAGTACTAGTTATTAGGCCCAATGTATGGATGTTCAGAAAGGTTGGAAGGTTAAATACAACAAAAGGAAAGGGTCTTCCTCTCCTACTCCTTTGGACAATCCTGGTAAAGTAGTGAGTCCTACTCCTCTACCAAAGTCATTCGAGGAAATGGTGACCCTTTCCACATACAAGGGTCCATCTTCCTTGAAAAATGTAACATTGAGAAACATATTTATTGGTACAAGGAACCTTGTATTTCTTAAAAGGATCCTTCTTTCCTTTTTTGGAATCTCAGAGGGATGATGATCCTACGTCGTAAGCAATTTGTTTGAGGAATTATGTAGGAGGATAAGCTAGACATCAATTTTCTCTAGGAAGTGTGATTTTGAGATTCACAACAAAATGAACTATGTCATGAATGGTCCCTTTTGGAACACAAACCACTCTCAATCAAGGGTGGGTAGTGCTTGTTATATCCCCTTACCTTCATAATTTTTTTGCGTCACATCGTTATGACCAAGATAACCAATATGCTTGGGTTAATTTTTTTATATAGGAAAGACTAATTTGATTTTATTTGTTGTGTATTCCCATCATCAATTCAACATGGATGTGCCTTTGGTAGGGGATGGTTTTTTCTATGCGAGATGCAGAATGGATTGTGGGTGGTGACTTCAACATGGTGGAATGGAAGGGTCATAGAGAGGGTGGTGAAATTATTTTGTTGTGTGGCATGGACAAGTAGGCATGGTCAAGTTGTAAGGAGACCCTATAATTTTTATCCAAAATGGCAGTAAAAAGGTTTGAACTATGGAGGTTGGCTCACTTGGTCAAATTTTCATCAGGGGAAGGAGACAATACATGAAATATTGAATAGGGTGTATGGCCCTTGGGATGCTATATCCTTTTTTGGGAGGCTTTAAGTTGTCAATGAATTGATGGAGATGATTGAATTAGATCACTTTCCAATTTAGAGTACCATTTTGGTGTGCCACATGATTGATTGAAACCATTTTCTTTATAAAAGTTCAGTGTTTTGCATTCAAATTCTCTTAATTTCCATGCATCGTTTCATCATGTTTGGAACTTTTTTCTACATTGTGTTTGAGATTTTGGTTAGATTTTATGGTGGGAGATGGGAGGTGGCCATTTAGAGACCTTTTAAATTCATGTGTGGTTGGGGGTGTAGTGTGTGTATGAACCATTGAGTAATTTTTGTTTTTCTTAAGAATAGCTAGGCATAGTTTTAACTCACATGCTTAAAACTTACAGGTTTTTCCAAGGTTACTGTGGATTCATGAGGGGGATGAGGGATCCTAGTTATTATTTTATTTATTAAAGAAGAAATTGGTAGCTAACAAAGTTCTTGTAATTTGAAAATTTGATGATGTCCTTGAGGAATATGCCCCTAAGATTTGAGGTATGTTTAGTGATCGTTTTCATAATATTTTTTCTACATATCCCTTTACAAACGAGATTACTGCTACTAGGAATTCTTGTTACATGGTAGTGCCACACTTGAGGTCTTTGTTGTAGAGCATGATAGGTTGGACATGGATTTGACGAAGGATGAATGTGAGGGACCTAACCCCTCACATAGGTAGAATAATTCATTTCTATTTAATAAAGGTCAATATTAACAAGGCCTAGAAATAAGGAAGAATACGTCCAATGTAAGAAGAACTAATAGAAGCTTCCGCTTCTAGAAGGATATTCCTCTAGATTTTTCTTTTGATAGACATATTTAGTATAAATAGGAGTTGAGGGTATGAAAAGTTTTGTCTTGGATATTATTGTAATAGAGATCTACTCTTCTAGAGGTTTCCCCCTCGAAGAGGCAAGTGAACATTTATCTCAGTAATCAAAGTGCTCTTTCTGGTGTTATTCTGGTATCATTTTGGTATTATTGTGGTGTTGTTCTAGTTATATTTTTTTTCATCTCCCATTTCTAGGTATTTATTTCTGTGGTGGATACTTTTTTATATATGGAATATTAAAAGTGGTATAAGAGCGAATATTTCCATGTAATAAAGGTCAATATCAATAAGGCCTAGCAATAAGGAAGAATAAGTCCAATGTAAGAAGACCTAATAAAAGCTTCCACTTATAGAAGGATATTCCTCTAGTTTGTTCTTTTGATAAATATATTTAGTATAAATAGGAGTTAAGGGTATGAGAAGTTTTGTCTTGGATATTATTGTAATAGAGATCTTCTCTGTTGGAGGTTACCCCCTCGAAGAGGCAAGTGAAAATTTCTCTCACTAATCGAAGTGCTCTGTTTGGTGTTATTCTCGTATCATTTTGGTATTATTGCAGTGTTGTTCTAGTTCTATTGTTGTTCTTTTTCCATTTCTAGCTATTTATTTTTGTTCTGTATACTTTTTTATATCTCAAATATTACAATGAACACTTTATATCCCTTCACTTTATGAAGAATGGTAAATATTGAGGGATTGATGGATTCTTTTGTGAGTTCTACAAGAAAATGTGGGGTAACATTGGATATGACTTAAGTCACATAGCTTTCAAAGCCTTTTCTTTAAGATTTTTAATGGAATCCATTAATTAAGGGTTAATCAATATCATTATAGAGAATTTTCCTAGACATACCAATGGGGGATAGTACCAATAACTCTACTATTTGTTTCTTACACATCATAGCTAAGGAAATGGCACTAAGAGCCAGGGATGTCATAAAGAAGATTGAGCATAAGAAGAAAATAGTTTTTTCTCATGGGATTTTTATCCTTGACATATTGATTTCTTATTAGGAGGACATGGAGTTGGATAAGGAGTTTAGGAAATAAGCTCTCTTACTCAAAATTTATTTTGATAAATCCTATGAAATGTTTGACTAGGATTTCATTATTGATATGTTGTACTTCTCGGGTTTTAGTTTAATTTTGTGGGGATGGTTAGAACCCTACTATATTTTTCCTCATCTGTTTTTACAGTGAAATATTACCTCTCTTCATGAATTCTCCTCCATCAATCTATCAGGTAGGGATGCCATATGGCACCCTATCTCTATGTTCTAAATACTTATATAGCCTTGGTTTTTTGTTGTATGTTTCCCATTTGTAGGGTAATATTTGGGGTGTTTCACTTCTATATTACTTTGATGCATTGCATAATAATTTTGCATATGATTATCTTCTATCTGTGCAAGTTGACTAAGAGTCGAGGGAAGGTGTTGGAGATCGCTTGTCCATCTTTTTCTAGGCCTGTAGGAATATGGTTAGTGGTTATAAGACTAATTATTGGTTGGTCTAGATGAGCCTCCTAATTGGATTCCTCTCACTTGGAAATTCATTTGAATAGGTATAATAGTGAGATGCTTGGCATTCCCTCAACTATGGGTCTCTCTTATGTGGTTATGTGGGATTGGTGTTTGTATCATATTTAGTGTAAACACCTTCTTCAAAAGTACAAAGACCTTCCATTTTCAATAAAAATCACTATAGAAATAGGATTCTTCAAGAATCACATATTTATTATGTTTCTTATTGGCTTCCAAGTAGGGATCATGGTTGTCAAATGAGTGGTCTAATTTCTTGAGGGATTATCACCTAGGAAACTACCATTGAGGTATCATATTCTCATGGATCATCTTATTGATAGGATCTAGACCTTTTAGATTATGGATGTAATTTTAGGTCCTCACAGCTTCCAAATATCTAGTTCTTTTATTATTAAAATTATATGGGAAACATGGAAGAAGGTACTTGACTTGGTGTGGTGGTAGATGTTAGGAAATAGGGTGGGATGGGATTTGACCAAAAGACAAATTTAGAGTTGCAAGGTGCAAAATGGATATGTTGCAGATAATCCCCACTTTCAGGGACATTGTGTAAGTAAGAAGAATATTTTTTATTGGAGGGATTATTGGGATGATAGTTATCACTCTTTGAGGGACTAGACATCCATTTCTTGTTAGTTTTCGTTATATTTTTTTGACCAAGATGATTTTATAAATGTTATCAGTCTTATTATATAGGAGGACCTATTCAAAATGAATATAAAACGGTTTGGTTTCTTTGGGCATGATTGTAGGTGGATATTTGGGTCCCCCTTGGTCTAACATGATTCTCATATCTTATAGTGTATACTTCATCAACAACATGGCCTCATACATGCATGAGGCACTCTATCTCTGCTCTTCTATGAGTGGGACCCTTTTCCTACCAATTAGATATTCCCAATCATTCTAAGCTCCATCTTATTTTTCATGTCTCCTAATTGATAAATTGATTGGAACTAAGTGCCAAACTCAAACCATCCTTCCTCAGTTGGATGAAGAAGGTTTCAATAGCATCACCTTCATGATTGAACCATCAAGGAAGTGTTAGTGGAGTGGAAAGAAGCAACTCTAGAATATGCCACCTCGGAGTCGACCACCATTTTACAATACTTTCCTCATCTCAAGCCTTGAGGAAAAGGATTTTCTTCAAGGGGGAGAGCATATTATGGACCTAACCACCCTAACCACTCACTTAGATAGAATAATATTTTTTCCATGTAATAAATGTCGACATTAGTTAATAAGGCCTATTTAATAATGTGAACAAGTCTAATGTAACAAGACTTAATAAAAGCTTTTGCTTCTAGAAATATTTTCCTCTAGAATGTTCCTTGTATGATTAAATGAGTATATATAAGAGTAGGAGGCATGAGAAAGCCTTCTCTTAAGAATTTTTGTAGTAGAGAGTTTTTATGGTGGAGGTTTCCCCCTCGAAGAGGAAAGTTAAGATTTCTTTCTTTTAGTAAAGGTATTATTGTTGGTATTTCTATTTTCTTTATTCTTTTGTTCCATTGGTATTTGTTGAATATTATTGTTTCTAATTATTGCATTACTAGTACATTAAAATCACCTAGTGCAACCCCATCCTTTATTATTCCCAAAAACTAGAACTTAGAGTGACACCTAGTAACTGATTTTAGTGTCCTTAATAAATACATTGTTAAAAACCACTACCCCCTACCCTCATCTCAAATTTCCTCATCTCAAGCCTTGAGGAAAAGGATTTTCTTCAAGGGGGAGAGCATATTATGGACCTAACCACCCTAACCACTCACTTAGATAGAATAATATTTTTTCCATCTAATAAATGTCGACATTAGTTAATAAAGCCTATTTAATAATGTGAACAAATCTAATGTAACAAGACTTAATAGAAGATTTTGCTTCTAGAAATATTTTCCTCTAGAATGTTCCTTGTATGATAGACTGAGTATATATAAGAGTAGGAGGCATGAGAAAGCCTTGTCTTAAGAATTTTTGTAGTAGAGAGTTTTTATGGTGGAGGTTTCCCCCTCAAAGAGGAAAGTTAACATTTCTTTCTTTTAGTAAAGGTATTATTGTTGGTATTTCTATTTTCTTTATTGTTTTGTTCCATTAGTATTTGTTGAATATTATTGTTTCTAATTATTGCACTACTAGTACGTTAAAATCACCTAGTGCAACCCCATCCTTTATTATTCCCAAAAACTAGAACTTAGAGTGACACCTAGTGACTGACTTTAGTGTCCTTAATAAAGACATTGTTAAAAACCACTACCCCCTACCCTTGATTGATGATTTGTTGAACCACTTAGAAGGGTCTTATTTCTTCACAAAGATAGATTGACAAAAGGCTTCCATGAAGTTTTCATGAATGAAAAAGACACATAAAATACCTCTTTCAAGACCAAGTTTGGGATTTTTGAGTGGCCAATAATGCCATTTGGGATGACAAATGCGTCGACCATGTTTATGCAGTTAATTAATGATATCCTTGGGTTCGCTTAGGTAAGTTTGTGGTTATTTTTCTAGATGATATATCAGTATTCAGTATTACTGGGAAGAACATCTTAAACATGTCTGCAACATACTTGAGCTACCGCGAGCACATAGGCTTCAAGTGAAGAAAAATAAGTCATACTTTGGAGAGACATGAGTTCAGTATTTGAGATTCATATTTGACGCAACAACAGGTGCACCTAGATCCATCTCTGATAGGCGTTGGCACAATGCACGTACCATCAAATGCACATGACCTCAATTTTTTAATGGTAGGCATTAATTTCTAAAGGAAAATTAACTCTCTTTTTTCCCAAGTGGCTCATCCTCTACACTAGCTTTCCCAAGCCAAATTTATTTGGAATACAAAATTTGAGCACCACTTTGTCAGGAAAAAGAAAAAATTATGATTTTCCCCTCTTCTATGGTTGTTGGATATAAATAATCCCTTTGAGATTGATATGGATGCATCTTATTTCAGGATTGGGGTTGTACTTAGACATGTTGTCCATCCGGTGGCATAGCATTCAAAGACTCTTGTAGGGGATGAAGTTAATTACATCAGCTACGATAAGGAGTTTCATAGTTTGGTGCAAGAATTAAATCATTGGTTCCATTAGATTCTCGACAAATAAATAATTGTTCATATAGATCATCACCCCCTGATATTCATCAATTCACAAAGTAAGATTTAGGAGAAGCACCATCTGAAATGGGAAGATTATATTCAGAAATTCCATCTAGTCATCAAATATAAGAAGAGATCCACTAAAACTATGGTTGACTTGTTAGTTCGGCTTCCTACGCAGTTCCTTCACATTTTAGAGAGGTTTTGTATAACATATGATGCTTGGAAATATATGTATGCTCAAGATCTATGATTTGGCGAAATTTGGGGAGCATTGCAGCATCGTATAGTGATCAATCAAACTCATTTCCGACATTATACTATATGTGATGGTTGGCCCTACAAACTTAATCTATTGTGTGTGCCACAATCTGAAGATCATATTATTATAATCCATGAAGAAAACACCTATTTGTGCGGGGGGGATTTCTACATATCGAAGACCATTATTACTCTCCAATGCGACTTCTATTGTCCTGCTTCACCAAAACAAGTGGATAATTTCATTTGTGCTTGCCCTCTATGTTTGTAAAGTAAGCCATCCAATTACAAGAAGAGTCTCTACGAGCCTTTACCTATGCCCTGGCGTCCTTGGGAATCTATTTCCATGGAATTTCTGAGTGGCATACCGTCCACTCTCCACAAACATGATGCTATTTGGGTGGTCATGTGTCATTTTTAGAAGGTGGGTCTCTTTATCACCCCTCATAAGACTGTTAAATATAATGTAACTTCAACAATCTGACTATACACTGCCAGCGGTACTAGACAATTGTACTTTCTATTTTTGTCTTTCTTGAGCCTATTTAGCTCAGTTATTTCCCTTTACATTGGAACTTCTTCAGTACTTCTTCATACATTTCAATATACTATTCGATTCTTTCCTCTCTGCATTTCTCTTTGCTTCACAATTTATCATGGTATCAGAGCTTCAAAAGTAAGCCTCTTCACACAATCCGGAGAGCAACACGATCCTCACAGTGTAGAGCTTACACGGATTTTGAGAGCACGTGACACGGGATTTTCACAAGGCCTAGAGAGTTGTCCGTACTACTCTCAAAAGATCATCGTAGGAAGCTTGCAGAGGAAGCAGAGCGTACAATGCTTGAAAGATCGAGGAAGAAGAGAGTGCAGAAGAAGAAAATTTAAAGATTCTTGTAATTTTCAAGAATCGTCAAAGATTGATGAAGAAGATTTGCAGAACGAAAGATCGTATAAAGAACTCGAAGAATTTGTTCAAATTCATTAAAGATTCCTGCAGAAGGAAGAATCCCTTAAAGTTTTTCAAAATTCACACAAATCTATCAAAGATTGAAGCAGTGAACAAAGAATTTGTGTATTTCTTTCAAATCTTTGAAAGATTCACGAATATTTCTTCCACAGGAGTAAAGAACGCGTCTCAGGTGCAAAGAACCGCCATTGAAGCCATAAGATTTGTCCTGCGAATGATTCCAGAGTTGGAAACCAGTTCAGAAGGGACGAAGAGAGCACAGAAAAGGCGAAAGAATTTCAAGACGTTAGATCTTGCGTAGAGGATCGACAGTCGTTGGATCAACAAGAAGGTGCACGAGATTTTGTCCTTTGGAGCGCCAAGGAGAAATTCTTGACTTTTGAAGTCGCGACATCATCTGGACCGACCATTCTGGACCATTGGATCGAGAAAGATTGTGAGTCGTCGATCTTATCTCATCGCAAAATTGGGAATCAGGAGTTGGACGAGAAAAGCAGACTGCTCTCCAAAAAATCTGATATGCGATATAGCGAAATACCGAGAGGACCTATGAGCCGTCCATCTGAAAGGACAGGTGGCAGCAGATCCATGCCATCACTCCATTGACATTTCGAAGTTCAGGATAATGGAGGTCTCGTTGAAAAAAGACACTCCACGGTGAAAATCGCGAAATCGTGATTCACGATATCAGGATAAGATCACAGTCATCCATCTCAGAGGATAGGTATTAACATATCCAAGTGTCGTCAAATCGTCATATCGGTGTTCACAGTTTTGAAAGACCATCGCAACACGAGTTTGAAACTCGCGAAATCGCAATTCCTGAAATAGCGATAAGATCGCAGCCATCCATTTGTTTGGACATGTGGAGGACATCAAGGAAACCATTGGCATTTCATCAACCGGAGTTTTCAAGTTGACAGAAACTTTGGCGTCGCAAGTCGCAAAATCGTGAAACAACGCAAACCATCCATCTTTCGGGGACACATGGCATAAATCCAAGGGCTCGTGAAAAGTCCTGACAGGGGAGATTCCATTTGCACATCGGGATTCGGCAAATCGCGAATCCTGAGGAAAAGAAGAATGAGCATTTCAGAACTCCAAAGTCCAAAATCCTGACAGGAGGTAAACTTCATCGTAGGGCCTAGCTGATGTTATCTCATAAAAATCGTGGGATCGGGAATCTCCAAAGTGAAATCCCCGACGCATATTTGAGCCATCCATCTATTGGTATGCGTGGCAGGAATCAATTCCATCGGCATTACGGGATTTGAAAAATCATGGATCCTAATGATGAGACATCTGGTGCATTTGAATTCTCAATATCACAAGAAGGGATCAGGACCGTCCATCATAGGAGGACGTGTGGCGCATATTGAAGCTATCAGGAAAAGTCACGAAAGGTCAGCGCCATCGGTAAATCAGAGATCAGGGAATCGAGGAGTCAAAAGAACTCGTCATCAGGGTTCACGAAGTCCTGATTCACGATATCCCAATAATATCTGGACCGTCAGATCACACAAGATCTGGACCGTTGAGTTGTCCAAAGGCAAATTTTCGCATTTCGGCGATTTGAAATACAAAGAGCCGGAAAAGCCCATAGTTCCTTAACATTAAAGTGTGTGGTCACATTGCACCACGACAAAGGCCAATTCAAGGCCGATAATATCTTTTCATCCATCGACAAATCGACGTTTCGGCAATCAGAGGTAAATACGAAATTTCCCTCTATCTTTTCTGCAATTTTTTTATTGTGTCGTCTAGCAATTTAGGACCAAATCAGGATCCGATTCTTCTGGGAAAGAATTATGAGTTTTGGTCTCTTCGAATGAGGTCGTTCTTGCAAGAACAAGAGTGTTGGGAACCAATGGATCTTGGATATGTGGAACCAGATTCCACAGCCCTGTCTTCCATGAAAAATCCACAACGAATTGCTCAGGCAACACTGAGGACCAAAGAAAATAAAGGGAAATTATGGATTCAAAATTCTGTGGATGACTCGATTTTTTCGAAAATTACAGGCGCTGGTACTTCAAAACAGGCTTGGGACATCCTTAAATCTTCCTACCAAGGAAATGACAGGGTCAAAACAGTTAAACTACAGACCTTTAGGATGCAATTCGAGACTCTAAGAATGACAGAGTCCAAAAATGTGGATCAATTCATGACCAGGGTCATGGGAATCATGAACCAGGTCATATTGACTGGCGAAGCCATCACTGATCAACGAATTGTTGAGAAAATCCTCAGAAGTTTACCCAAGAAATTTGAAATGGTTGTAACAACAATCCTTGAATCCAAGGATCTGTCAAGATTTTCAACAGATGAACTAATTGGTTCTCTGGTGACACATGAGACCAGACTGCATCTCACAGATGAGTCAATCTCCAATGCCTTCAAAACTCAATTCTCCTTCAGTAGAGGGAGAGGCAGAGGAAGAAGCAAAGGTCACCAAGGAAGAGGGATCAATCAAAGTAACCCTCATTCCAGTGGAGGAAATAGACAACCATATCCAAATCACAATTTCCAAGGTCAAAGACAACAACAACAAAATCAACATCAGAATTTTTCAGCCTCAAAGAGGCAGAGGGAGAAGATCAAATGAGAAATCAAGAATACAATGCTATTACTGCAAAAATTATGGGGACTATGAATCTGAATGCAGGAAGAAGCAAGCAGATCAACTCTCAAGTAGAGAACATGTGTCAAATCACACGGGAGAAAACTCAAGAGGTACGTTTCTCTCATGCCACAAGACTGAACAACAACCTAAAGATCTCTGGTTGTTGGACAGTGGATGCAACAATCACATGAAAGGTAACAAAGAATTACTTTCATGCATTGATTCTTCAATCTCATCTGATATTACACTTGGAAATGATTATTTAGTCAAATTTCAAGGAAAAGGAACTGTTCCTATTCTTACTAAACAAAATGTGAAGAAAGACATAAACAATTTCTATCATGTTCCAGATCTAAAACATAATTTGTTAAGTGTAGGACAGCTCATTGAACATGGCTATAAGATACTTTTTGAGGGAGAATCTTGCAAGATATATGACAAATTTCCAAGCAGAAAATTGATTTCTGAAATGCACATGATTCCAAATAGGATGTTTCCCCTTACCCTCAGAACTACAAATATGAGTCAGCCATATGCACAAAGTGCATTTACCCTGAATGAAACAATGGTTTGGCATACAAGATTTGGACATATACCATTTCAGAGTCTAAGTCTTCTTCAGAAAAACTCCATTGTCAAAGGTCTACCTATCTTTAAAGAACAAATTCCCCCATGTGAGTCTTGCATACTTGGAAAACATAAGAGAACTAGTTTTCCACAATCATCAAATCAAGCCAAACAACATCTTGAACCTATTCACACTAACCTATGTGGACCAATGTAAACAGAGTTAATAGGTGGTAGCTTTTACTTTCTAACATTTATTGATGATTTCAGCAGAAAAATATGGATCTATTTTCTCAGACACAAGTCTGAAACATTTACAAAATTCAAAGAATTCAAGGCAAAAGCTGAAAAACAGAGTGGCAAATATATCAAAGCACTCAGGTTAGATGGAGGAGGAGAATACAATTCCATAGAATTTGCAAATTTCTCCAAATCACAAGGCATTATCATGCAAACAACAACCAGATATACTCCACAACATAATGGAGTGGCTGAAAGGAAAAATGAGACAATAATGAATATGGCAAGAACACTTTTTAAAGAGAAAAGTTTTCCAAATAGGGTTTGGGCTGAAACAGTATCATGCTCAGTTTATCTCTTGAATAGATCACCAACCACGAGTCTAAAGATGAAAGTTCCCCAAGAAGCATGGAGTGGGACAAAGCTCAATGTAGTGCATCTAAGGACATTTGGATGCATAGCATATGCTCACATACCTTCCGAATTAAGGAAGAAACTCGATGATAAAAGTGAGAAATGTATTTTCACTAGATATAGTGAAACATCTAAAGCCTATAGGCTTTACAATCCAATCACCGAGAAACTAATTCTCAGCAGAGATGTAAGATTTATGGAAAATCAATTCTGGAATGATTCATAAAATCAACAAATGGACAGTCAAAATCCATTGTTGCCAAGTTCTGAAAATGCAGAAAATTCAGAACAACAAGTACCTCAAACTATTCTTCCAAGATTGCAAGTACAAAGACAACCTGAAAATTCTCAGGATAACTTGTTGCCCAAGGATTCTCACAATAACCAGGTACTGATTATGGTGAAACTTTTGCTCCAGTAGAAAGATTAGACACTGTAAGGACTCTATTGGCCATAATAGTGCAACACAAATGGAAAGTATACCATATGGATGTGAAGTCAGCATTCCTGAATGGTCTTTTAGAAGAAGAAGTTTATGTCGATCAACCACCTGGATTTGAAGTCCAATAGTACCCAACCAAAGTATATCGGTTGAAGAAAGCCTTGTATGGATTAAAACAAGATCCAAGAGCTTGGTACAGTAGAATTGACACTTATCTGATCAAAAGTGGTTTCAACAGAAGCCAAAATGAGCCAACTCTTTACACCAAAACAGATCAGCATGGTAAAATTTTGATTGTATGTTTATATGTTGATGACATGATCTATAATGGAAATCTTGAGTTAACATATTTTAAACATGCCATGCAATCTAAGTTTGAGATGACATATCTTGGCATAATGAAATATTTTTTAGGAATTGTGGTTGATCAATCAACCAAAGGCATTTTTGTCTGTCAGCAAAAGTATGTAGCAGACATCATCAAAAGATTTTGCATGGAAGGATGCAATCCAGCAGAAACCCCCATACCACTAGGCACAAAATTGAGCAAGAATGATGAAGGTCCTACAATGGACTCTACCCTGTATTACCTCTACTTCTGAGACAACAAACCTCTTCTTCCATCATATTTGTACCCATTTTGGTTTTCCCAATAGCATTATTATTTATATTCACTATTATTTTGTGCGTACCTTTTGGCATACATTTTGTTCTTTATTAGGTTTCCAACTTCTTTTTCCACCAAATTTGACCCCATACTGAGAGACAAACAAATTTGTCAATCAGATTATGTTCCACTACCTTCATAGTTATTTTTCTAAAAGCAAATACTGGGACTCCTATCTACATATTATATAGCATAGTTACAATAACACCACACTCCTCCACAAGTTTCTCTCCCTTCAAAGTTTGTTTTGTATTTTATCCCCCTACACCCTCATAGATTCCCCTTACTCTCACTTCTATCTATTCACATTAGAAAAAAGAATAACCAACACACCATGTTATCCACAATGTAGGTCAGCAACATAATCAAGTAGGGGTTTCCTTTCAAGAAGCACAAACCTCTGCAAAATAGAGGCATGATAAGCAACGCATGCCATTGTTATTTCAGTCAGGAGATAATATGGTGTTATTATTAGATAATCATTGATTCAAATGAAATCATCATAAGCTACACACACTAAACTATGGCCCATACACTATTTTGGAACGCATTGCAGAGAATGAATATCGCTTGGACTTGTCGTGATTCAAATTATTTTCAGCACGAAATGAGAAAGGAGATATAATAAATAAATGTAAAGAGATATATCAAATATGAAATAGTAGAACAAATATATATCAAGGATATAAAAATAAAAATAGAGATACAATAATACACAATTTGTATTAATGAATGAAATGTATAAAACTTTAGAAATACAGAATGAAAGACTTACTAGAATGGTGGAAACTTATCTTTAAGAAGATATGTGATGGCTACTCACATTCAAAATAAGATGATTGTTACAATGAGGCTCTAAAGGCCCTTTTATCATAAATAAAATCTAAAACCCTAATCGTGGAAGATGAAAAGCCAACAGTTTTGTGGACCTTGTTTTGGGTAGTTTGGTGTATCAACTTCCCGAGGGCATAACTTTGGCATACATCTCTCTTTGGGTTGCATGATAGCGCTTTGTGAAGGTATCGACGAGGAGATTAATTTTTGGGGATCAATGAGAGACTTTGGATATCATTAAGGTTCCCGATAGCAAAAAAGAGTCGTTTAGGCCCTCAAAATTGCCCCGAAAGTTTATGGACCGAAAAAATACTAAAAATAGTAAATTCCCAACAAACTATTTTGAGCGAGTTGGAATAGGTGGGCGCCCATCGAGATCCTCTTGGATCAATCCTACCTCGTTAGGAAGAAATGGTCTCCACTGAGTTAAGTTGTTGGGGGATAGGGGGAAGATTTTGTTGAATCTGAACCTTAGTGAGTTTCTTTCCTTGCTGGAGAAGTTGCATTTCTTTTTTTGTGGGAGGTTCTTGAGAAAATGATGAAATGACTATTTCCAGAAAGAATATTTTCACTTTTATTCAATCTTTTCAACCTGGTTCTGTTGAATAGAAGGTGCTTGGACTGAGGCTGTAGTGGTTACAATGTCCTTCTATTCACCTTTTGAACAAATTGTAAAGAAACTGAATTTTGTAGTATGAGATACTACCTTGCGACACCTTTTAGGTGGGAAAATAGTTTGAACTACCTCTGGTATCCTCTAAAGATGACCCTCGAGAGTAACAATGGCACTACGGGGTCGAGACTCATAAATAGCATGGCTCTTCCACATATATGGCTGGCCTAAAAGAACATCATAGAAATGAAATGGGGAAACATCGCATAATACCTCATCCTTGAAGGGATGGATGTCGTATGAAAATCGACACTACTGGTTAACACAAAGATCTCATCCATGGTGAAGCCACCAAGTGTTGTATGGTTGTGGGTGTGGTGTTTTCGACAATCCCAACTGTTTGATGACCTCTATTGAGATGAGGTTCTTTTGTCTTCAGTTATCAACACTAAAATGTAGCGATTTCCCCTTCACCGACATATTTGAATAAAAAAGGCTATCCCCTTGTTCAGTGCCATATCACAAAAATAATTAATTATTAAAGTCTCTATGCACTGAAGAATTTATTTCCATTTTTGACAAATTTGTATTTGGAAAATTATTTACATTTATGGCAATTCTGAATTTGGAATTTGATTAATTGTAATGAATGATTGTGACTATTAGGAAAATATTTGATTTGCCCAACTAACTCTTTGACTATGACACATGTAAAAGACAAATATTTTTTATATTAATTGTTGAAGGACAAATGGAACAGTTAGGTTAAAATCAACTCTCCATGACTCCATGAGTGGGGAACAAACTTGAACAACCTCAGGGATGAATTTTACAGGTGGAAAATGAGGAATTTGGCCACTAGTAGCCCTTTAGAATCAAGGATTTTTAAAGTTGCAAAAATTCCCAAGGGGGGAAAAGACCTAGGCACAAGATGCTTTTGGATATACAACATATGGGAGGAGGTAGGACACTGCTTAGTATGTTGGAGAAAGGATATCACATGTTCTTATGAACACTGTTCTGAGTGTGAGGAATGGGGATTTTGTGATCTGAAAAGGAGGACTATAGAGAAAGAGGATCATTGGAATTCACCCTTAGGCTAGGTGGTGAACGAAGCAAGTAGTTTGGTTGTTCTATTCTATGGTTGGGTGAAAATTGGTTGTTGCATTTGTTGTCTCAGCACTTTTTTCAAATATGTACATCTACTTACTTCCTCGATGAATGTTTTGTTGATTAATAGCCGATAGAATGAAATAAATTTTAGAATAACTACTTACAGTTTGATTTGATTCATCGAATAAAGTTAAGAAAGCTATTGTGGAGTTTTAGTTGTAATGCAGTTGAGTTATATATATATATATATATATATATATATATATATATATATATATATATATATATATATATGATATGCAGTCCATCTAAATAAAATGGAAATATCATTGTGTTAATTCATAACCTTTACTAGGTATGTAGATATATATACATATATGCATTATCTTATGGAAAACCTTATCTTTACAATGTCAAATGAAGTTGTGGAGATGATTAAAACACACACACACACACACACACACACATATATCTATGTATATATCGTAGCATGAATAGATACACAAAACTTCATAAACATATAAATACACATAGCACAAAAAGTTGTTTATCAAATTTTGAATCACTTGGGATTGCAGGTAAACTTACATTGATGAGACTATATCGAGGGCATAGAAAATTACAGTCCTTTTTAGATTACAACAAACCCATAAGAAATATTTTAGTTGTATATAATAGATGTTACATGTTACAGAGGTTGTTCAACACTTATTAGATTTTAACAGTCTACATAATACATGCTATTATAATTAAATAATAATTGGATTGTACTCACGAGAAGCGTTCCCTTTACATATGTTTATTCCATTCAAGAATCTAAATACATGTAACGAGTTTATCCTTGGAACCCTGGATCAAAACTACCACAATGGAGTACCCTAGGGTGGGACCCTGTGTCACTATAAACAAAACCTCAGAAGTTAGATTTAACACTGAGAGATGGAACTCAAATACCTTTCGAGTGAGGCGACCTAGTGTATCCATTTTTTCTCCAAAAAATTTAAGTCCTACAATAGGGGAAAAATCATGAAATAGTAAAACAATCTTAAGATAAAATCAACGACAGTAAATATTGAATATTTAATTATGTGAACAATACTTAGCTTGAGATTTGGCATGGATGCAATTCACATCGACAATGCTATGAAAACTGTCCACGAGACCGAAGGGGAGGAGTGGACCCAGAAATGTTTGATGGGTACCCTCACAAGTAAAACAAGATCCCATTATTAGTTTGGTAGCCGGAAGAATTGACTGTACGCACTAGAATGTAAATAAGCAAAGAAACAATGTTAAACAAGTTAATACATTTCATAACCAGAATGAAAAAATTCTCACAGTTTAGTGCATATTCCATAGAGACGATTTATTGCCCATTTGAGTACATAAATTACTATTTTTCTCTACTGAAGAAATGAAATTAGACAAGTGTAAACACAGAATTCTAGAACAAAGAGTTTAGAGCAAATCGTTTAAAATAAGTTTAAATTCTGGAACTTTTCACACAGTGAAAGTCATATGATTGTAGTAATTCATGTACAAGTATGAATAATGTGAATAGATTTAGATGAACAAACTAGAGTAATAAAATCTACATAGTAGTAAGAAGACCTTACCGCATCCACAAGAAATGGATTTTGACTTTACATCATATAATTCGTGGGTTAAATTGTTCACAGTAAGTATCGGACGCGTAAATCTTCAAGAGTTGATAGTTATAATATTCAACGCTTAGTCCAAGTAGGAAAAAATAAATATGCAACCTATGCCCCAGTGAATACCATGAGAAAACTTAGGAATGACTATAGGAACAAGAGAAATATTTTAACCAAGGGATTATCGACCGAGAGGCATGTTGAGGACTTGTTAAAATAAAAATGAAAGTATAAGTAATAAAGAAAGATCGAGGCCATGGTTGTGCTGAAAAAATTGTCATTACCTAACGATATCCAAAGGCATTGATTGATCCAGAAAAATGAATCTCCTCATCGATACCTTTTGAACGAGCTATTATGGGCCCCAAACAGAGATCGTATGCCAAAGTTATGCCCTTAGGAAGTTGATACACCAAACTACACAAAATGGGGTCCACAAAATTGTTGGCCCAAAATGAAAACAAGGACCACAACATTATAATATGAAAACAAGGATCAAAATTATGAAAAAAGGGATAATAAAGTGGAAAATAAATTATAATATTTGATGATATAGATGGATACTGGTGCCAACTGATCACCTTCACTGACTTAGAATGTTTCTACATCTTAGCAATAGTAATACATTTTTGAAGGTCTTGAACTTCAATTGTATATTTTGGGCATTTCCTATATGTTTTGGACAACTAAAAAATTCATGATTTCCCTCATTAAAAGCCACCTTTGACATCTTCTCGAGGTACACATGATACAATATCATCCAACCTAGCTGGAAGTTTCAGGTCACTAGTTGGTTTTGGTCAAGTTACCAAGGAGGAAACAACATAGGCCTAGGGTGGTGAGCATGTGTCTCATCTGTCACAAAGTTTGGGAGCAAATCCTAGTAGGGAGTGGATTAAGGGCCTTCTAGGACTATGCAGGTACTTGGATCATAACTAGTGTGGGAATTTAATTCTACATCTACTGATAGTTATTGGGGTTAGAGCATATTTCCAACTCCTACTACAAGTACTAGTTATTAGGCCCAAGGTATAGATGTTGATGAAGGTTGGAAGGTTAAATACAACAAGAGGAAGGGGTCTTCCTCTCCTACTCCTTTGGACACTCCTCATAAAGTAGTTGATATTTTCCTAACGGAAATTTGTTTTATGATTCCTTGTATTGTTTTGACTATATTATTTTCATCTTTTTACACAAACGCCTTTTCATAACAATTTAATATCACTTTATGTTTTTCTAATGAGTCCATTCTGATAATTATATCATAAGACCCCAAAGGTAATGTGTTCATATTTAACTTTCTACGCTTACCATTTATACTGAGTTCACAATAAGAAATAAAATTTGTTACCTTTCTTGTGGTCCCCATTGCTAGCTATACTAACTAGGATTTAGCATGTTTTACCTTTAACTTGTTCGATTCTAATAAAGTTGGAGTAATATAACTGATACTAGCTCCTGGGTCAGTTAGTATAGAAACATTGTTTAAATGAATTTTACCTTCAACTTCAACAATAGTGGATTGATGATTTGCGTGTCTGCCATACAAAGTTGCATCGATCTTATGTACACTTCTGCCAATGTCTCAAATTATTAAAGCCTCTTGAATATTATGGACAAAGGTTCTTGTTGATTGGTTTAAGCGTGGACAATTTCTCTACAGGTGGGGTTCTCCACACTCCCACCACTTCAATGGTTCTCTAGGGATGTCCCCTACCTTCTTAAATCCCACATTAACTAGTTTAGTTCCCCTTTGAGTATTCGGTGTATTGGAGTGATAGTCCTTCCTTTGAAATCGCTTTTCCATGTTACGAAAAAGGGATGGTTGGAAACATTTATTATGTTGATCTATTTTATTATATCTCTTGTCTTTCCATGCCTTGGGAATTTCATATCTCACTTTGTATTGTTCGTAGCACATTCAAGACTCCTGAGACATTTCATTTAAAGACTTAGGATTATCAAATTCAATCATGTATTTGTAACACTATGATATACATCTTAAGAACCTTTGTATCTCTACCTTATCCTCTTTGATGTATGGCACAAACCTCAAAACATCTAGGAATTTATTTATCAAATACCCCATAGCCATTTTTCCTAATCGCAGTTCATAAAATTCCTTAGTTTTCCTTTCGTAATAACTTTCTTATATGCACTTCTCCTTAAAATAGTTTTTGAATTTTGACCTTTCCATTCTTTTTTCTTTCAATCCCTTGGCTAATTTCAGGTCTTTCCACCAGATACTAGCTTTTCCTTTGAAGTTATAGATGGCCATTCTAACCTTCATATTACTAGAGTAATTATAAATATGAAAGTATTTCCTAATTTCTAACAATCACGGTTCAACTTCCTCACCAGTATTAGAACCTCCATCGAAGGTGGAGGGTTTTATATTTTTGAACTCACCTTCTAGGTGGTCCACTTGTTCTACTTTCCTTCCTATAGATGTTTTTTTTTGTCATTTGTGTGTCTTTGGACGAACTGTCCTCTTTTTTTGTTTCATGACTAGAGTTCTCACACGACCTTTTGCTCACCTCTTCCTCTTTTGCATTGTATTTTGGACTCTTCTTTGTTACTATACTATGTAGCAACATTTCATTTACTTCCATCTAGTCTTTGTGATATCCTCAAATTATTAGAAATTAAATTTTAAGTTGAATTTAGAAAGAAATTTCCATTTATGGAAAATACAAATTAAGAAATTTATTTCCATTTATGGAAAATACGAATTTAGAATTTTGGATTATGTAATTATTATTTTATGATTGTTGGGAAAAGATTTGACTTTCCCAACAATCCTCTTTTATTCGACACATGCATGAGACAAACGTTTTGATAATTTAAATGATGGAAGACAAATGGAACAACGAGGTTAAAAATAACTAACTATGACTCCATGAATGGGGAATAGATTTGAGTTAACTCGGAGGATGTTTACAAGTGGAAGAAGTTGAACTTTGCCACTATCAACCCCTAAAAATCATGGATTTGTAAAGCTACGAATTTCCCAAGGAGGGAAAAGATGGAAAGGCATAGGCATAAGATAAATAAAACATAAGTGGGAGGCAGAATGCTGCTTAGTAGGTTGAGAAAATGGTTTTTCTATTATGAACACAAATGGTGTGAGGAAAATAACTTTCTTATATGTTGAATGTGATTGTAGCTAAGGAGGAGTACTCAGTTCACCCTTATGGAGTCATAGTCGGTTAGCGATGGAGTCATAGTCGGTTAGCGTGTGATCAAGACAAGTGATCGTGGTTGTTATGTTTTACGGTTGGGTGCAATGTGGTTGTTCCATTTGTTTTCCCAACATCAATATTTTAGATATGTATCTCATTTATGCATGCTATTTTTGATGTTATATTATGCATAGTACCTAGTGGTTAAATTGTTTTACATTTTATATAGATACAAGTAAATTGGTTTAAATCGATTGTGTAGCCATGCTAGATTGTAGCTTACTATTGTACTTGTAGTAGTGTTTTAGCTAAAGTAAAATCTTATATATATATAGAGAGAGAGAGAGATGGTGTAAATACACATTTGGGCCATTATGCATCTATATTCTTTATTGTTCTACACTATTGTGAAAAAATAAATACTTTAGAAAAAAAAAGGTGCAAAAAGGTTGTTTTGTATTTTACTAAGTATACAGAATAAAAGTCCCAAACATATTTTGTCATCTTTTAACCAAGGAAGATATCTGATACAACGAATTGTAGAAATATGACAAATTTCAATTTATTATAGTCAATAGGTTGTTGACCAAGAAGGTTACACCTCGAGTTCCTTAGGCATACGAACTCCATAGCTAACGTAAACAAAGACTTTAAAGTATTACATGAATTGTCTACAAGTGCGCATGAATAGATGAAGTAAAATTGGAACACAATACCTTTATGTGGATAGTCAATCTTCTTCACCAAGTGCATTTGTTTTTCTTTCAATGTGCAAAGGAGAGTGTGGATTTGTAAAGTAGTCGATCCACAACCAGGAAGGGGAGTAGGTGTGTAATCCATCTGATGGGTTCCCTAGTAAGACAAAGGGACCCTTCATTATTTTATATACATGCAAAATTACTAGTCCTGCAAGAAATAAAACATAAGCAAAATTTCCAATTAAGTACAATAACCTTGATATCCCGTAGGTCATAAGATTTATAGAGTAGAAGGAATACCAACTGAAAATAAGAGTAGAATTATAATAACCAACGAGTATTACTTTGGAGAAGAGTAACCAAATCTATTACATAGGTCCGAAGTTACTTTGAAAACTAACACTTTAAACAGAAGTACCTTTATGCACAGAAAGGAATAGTGCTTACAATAAAGGAAATAGCAAGTATGCAATAAGGAAAAAGATTTATCATTTGGATTTGGACAATTTTATACAATTTATGCAATTAAAGAAATTAAAATCATGAAATACCAGAGCATCGCTTGGGAAGCGATCCGGGTATGCGAATATTTCAATAAGGACCCAAGTATTTATTAAAAAAAGAAGACACTTCTTGGTTTAATCAAACAAGAAAATCCTGTAGGTTTTAAATAGAGTTGTCTAAGGCACACGAGATTCTCAAACTTGTGGACGATTCGAACCATAATCATCGGGCTAGTATTAAGGGACATTGGTCGTGGGTGTTTAATGGAGACAAAGCATGATATTTTCTCAGCAAAGATATATCTTAACTAGTGACTTTGTATAAAGAGGCGTCGTTATCACTTTCAAAGATTAAGGGTTTTAGTCTTGCCCTATAATTTACATAGTGTAGTTATAAAGTATTCAAACAGGGTTAAATAAGCAAATCCTATAACAAATCTTTAAGTGTTTTCAGTTCGAAGAGAACGATAGAAGTTAAGAATACAAGACATTAGTATCCGACCATGACCTGACTTAGGGTTTACTTGTTAAGCCTTAATATTGTCGATTATATTCTTCCTTACACAGTAACCTCCCAGAACGAAGGCCACAACTTATAATGACTAAACTTATCTATCATACACATAGAAATATGTCCAGAGAGCAATTCATTTCCATAAATAGATAAAATTTTCCATAGAGAAACATATTTCATAGGCATAGAAACATTCCAAAGAGAACCCGCGTTCTACATAGACAGAGAGATATTTCTAGAGAGAAACATATTGCATACATAGAGAAACATTCCATAGAGAACACGTGTTCTTCATAAACCAATTTTTTTTCCTTAGAGAAATGCATTTACATAGACAGAGGAGTATTTCCATAGAGGATACATGTCTACATAGACAAAGGATAATTTCCACAGAGAAACACATTTTCATTAACAAAGAAGCATTTCCACGGAGAACATGCATTTGCATAGACAGAGTAGTATTTCCATAGAGAACACATGTTTGCGTAAATGGAGAAATATGCTATGGGGAGCATGCATTGGATAGAGCAGGAAATTATGATGTAGATAACATAATAGGTTACAAGAATAAAGGTGGTACAGAGCACAAGTGCAAGGAAAAACACATAACTGAGGAAGCCCATTCAAAAAAATTGTATTGCAGAGACAATCAGGTACTTACCACATTTATGGAGCGACTTGATAACAGGGCCAAATGCCATTACAGAGCCGAATACAAACATCGGTTGTATATGGTGCAAAAATGATGCATTTTACTAAATAAAGAGAAAATTTTGAATGAATGTGGATATCTCAAAACCCTCCCCAGCAGAGTAAGAATGATTGTACACCCAACGCCTCTTCCATGTGAACTGATGCAAGTCGTGAGCCCACATTGGGTGGTTCCCTATCATGGGGTACTGGACATCCCCATCACCATTAATGGGTTGGCCAGAGAATAAATGCAAACAAGCTAGAACAATCCTAGGTTCAGTCCCGACCTGTCACCTTCGTATTTCAAATTCACTTAAATGTTGAGTTCTAGGTTTAGAAACAGGTGTCAATGGATTTTTGCTGGTTGCGCGCTGGATGTTAACTCCATACGTAGCATGTAAACCTTGTGCAACTTCAAACTTATCCCTTGATAATATGGGGGGTTTAATCATAAAGTATTATATTATGGTAAGTGTCATGTTTTGGATACAATAATATTCTGGCACGTGGACTGTAAGCTATCATAGTGATGTCTCCTAGTCCGTTAGGGTCATCAACTATGTTATAAACATATGTCAATATTACTATGTTAAAGAAATACTTCTAACCAAACTATAACATAGGATTTGAACATGCCAAGTATGGATAACATAATTAAAAGGTACCCTAGTATGTTATGAGGTGAACCCTATGCTATGAACCTTGGTAGTCATAGTTACCTTTTATTAATACAGTTAATGTATGATTTCCTAGATCAATACTAGGAAAATATTGATGATGAGTTAATTTAATGGAGATTTCTTTTAATTTAATACTAGAAAGAATAATTTCTTTTGTTGGATCATAAACCCCCTACAACTTTCAGTATGGATATTCAAACATATTTATTGTTACAAATAAGAAAAATTGTCTATTGTGAAAATGTCAACACATAATGAGGAAGGAGACAGACGTGAGGGGAATAAAAAAAAAACTTCCTAGAGACCTAGATCATAACAATGAAGTGATTTCAACTACTCAAGTATTTAAAGCATATAATGAAAAGTTGAAGAAAGCACAAGAAGACCAGTTAGAAAGAAATGAAATGTTTCTACGCAATATAGTAACAATGAAGAGTCCAAAAGACACTGAAAAGGAAGAAGAGTTAAAAAAAAATCCTATAAGAACTCTGGTCATGAAACAAAAAAACAAGACAGTTCTTCCGAAGGCACATACTTGACAGAAAACAAAGCACCTACAAGAAGAAAAAGAAAACAAGTAGACCACCTAGAAGGTAAGTTCAAAAAGATAAAAGAATATGATATCACAAGACATAATACAACATCTAGAACTCTCCACTACCCCACACTCCGATCCATATCACCTTGGTTGGGTACAGAAGGGCAATCCTCACATTAATATTTCTCGATGTTGCGTCGTCACTTTCTCCATTGGTCCTTTTCATGACACTACTATCTGCGATGTGTCCCCATTAGTTTGTGGTGATATCTTTCTCGGTCTTAACTACCAACAAGGTCGACAAGCAGTGTATCATGCAAAAATGCATCAGTTCCACTTTAAAAAGAATGGGTGCGCCTATGTACTTACTTCATCGTCTATCACTTCACCACCATTGCAAACCAATACAAAAACTACTCACCATGTTACCAATACCAACAATGTCTCTCTTTGTTTGACCCACCATGTTTAGCAACCTCACTAATCAGACACCTCTCACAATAATCCCTCTACACCCAAAATTTACCAATGTGTACCAGCCTACCTCAAGGTGCCCACCAATTGGAGCCCTTGCTCCATCCATCGATCTCATTCATGAAGCATAATTACTCAATGCTCCATCATCACGAATGGTTACCCAAAGCGTGCTCTAGTTACCACGTACCATTCTCTCATACAAGCCACAATTAAATATCGCTATCCCTTACCCTAGATTGCCTCTCAGTTTTGTCTTGCAGTGATGTGCAAAAAGTGAGACTGTGTCCAAAGAGAAATTTACTTACCTCCACTACGCCAAAGAATTTACTTACCTCCACTACGCCAAAGAATTCCACCTCTTGATGTCTGATTTGCAGAAGTGGCACCCTTACAACAGGGCCACTCCCTCTTCCACAAACTTCTTACATTTCAACATTTGTCTTGTATTTCAGTCTCGGGCTCCCACAGAGTTGCCTCTCATTTTGACTACGTCACGATCAGCACATCAACACCGGGAACAAAAGGCTGACCGTAGTGGCGTTCACAGTTTATCACAGGAACACGTTCCAGTCATAACATAGTTGCAAATAACATCTGATTGCACCAAGAAACATAATGTTTCATACCTGGTTGGTAAAAAATTCCAAACTCCAAAGACAAGGCAAGTGGATGATAGTCGATGCAGTGCAACGAAATTTCCCTGATCTGGTCTGGCAACTCCGAGAAGCAAGGCGTGCGAAAAGAATGCACTATATTAATTTCTTATCTTTTTCAGCTTCAGTCGGTGTCTTAATTGTAATTAAGAATTCACCAATCTATGTAAATAATGCAGATGTCTAAAATAGTGAATAGTTAGTTGTGTCAGTAATCCTTGTAGGAAATTTCTCTTTCCAGCCTGAATGTGAAGAGAAATGTATAAGAATAAAGTGGAAATTATCGTTGTTGGAGATCACCTTGATTGTTTAAAAAGGGACACTGTCCTCTAAAATCATTGATGAAGTTTTGTTGAACCTTTCCTTATCTATTTTCTTCTGTATAATTCGATTTTTGTTTTCTCTCAGAATATTGAGAGTTCATTTTCTTTTTCCTGTTCAGTGAGTGCTAAGAGAGAATGCGCACCAAAGGAACTGGTGCACATCTCTTGTTATGTTGAGCGTGTAAGCCAAGTTGCCTTCAGTTCGTTTGTTGGCACTGTGAAGGAGTAAAAAAGGTGTCCATATTCAAGAAGAGGAGGAGATACACAGGGTTCCTTTTTTCTCAGCATAGAAAACTGTCGAGACGTCTCCTTCTCTCTGTAGGAAGGCATAGCGCCCCATTCTATCCATTAATTCGATTTTCCCTCTTTTTAATTATTGCACCCTCCATATAATTCACCCCTTTTTTCTAAGCATTCATTCCTCGTTCAGTTCCATTAGCATTCTCCTTCAGAAAAATCGTGTCTCCCTTGTAGAAGACGCCCTCACACCCAGATCAGTAATACGTGAAAAAGAAAATGATCTATCTTAACAAATAGACCTTCTATTATACAAAATGAGTTCTGGAGAACAAGACAATACGAGCAGGTTTAATTTTCTGAACTACGAGTAAATTTTACCCATAATTTCCTTTCCTTAAAACAATGCATAGTTTTTTGATCATGTAAGTGGTATTACAGTTGCTCCAGAAACCGGAATTACCAGAGGAAAAGATAGAATGATGGAAGAAATATTGTGAATACGATGGTAATGAAAACTAGTTTTGGTTCTCAAGGAAGATTCTGACGAGCCCTTCACCCTGTACATCCACTGCATTTTTGTAGGGAATTCATACTTCTTGACATGTGAAGCGTTTAATCAGCTTATTGCCGCAGGTTTCCAGTACGTCTGTCTATCCACACGAAAATTAAGTGCACTGTAAAACCATCAACCCTAAGTCAACATCATGAAATTAATACCCTCACCTTTACCTTAGTTACATAAAGGAGTGATTAGTTAACATTCTCGGGTTGAGCATATTAATCTCTTGATCAGTTATAATACTATGAGGTTGCAAAGGCCGCCACTTAGGAATCGTAAACAACCAGGTAGAAAAAGCAGTGGTGGCTCTACGAGAAACTTATATGAACATAGTTTTCCACATGATTAAATTAATACACTATAAATCTCTTTTGTTTTATGAAATCTTTTTGTATGATTTGTCGAAAGAAAGTGATAATTATAAACTACAAGGTAGGGATCATGTCTACTAAAATTTTTATAGTTAAGACATTTGGGACTACAAAACTACTTCCTTTCTGCATATTCGTGGTATTCTGGTAAACTTCTCATGGGTGATAAAAAGTTGTTTAATACCTAGAACAGACCTGCAAAACAGAAGTACGAACGATGATCTCTAGTATTCCATTTAATTACCTTTAATAAATAAATAAAATTAGCTAAATTTGAGCTACATTACACTGGGACTCATATCTCCATATTATATTGCATAGTTACAATAGGGCCACACACTCCTCCACAAGTTTCTCTCCCTTCAAAGTTTTTTGGATTTCATCTTCTTGCACACTCAGATATGCCCCTTACTCTTAGTCCTTCTAGTTGTGCACATTGGTAACAAGAACAATCAACACAACATTTTATGCACAATTTAAGTGAGGACCTTACTCAAATACAAACTGCCTTGCAAGTAGCACAAACCTGTGTAAAACAGAGGCATGATAAGGTATGCACTCCATTGTTCTTTCAGTTCGGAGATCTTGTGGTGTTTATATTGGATAAGAATTGATTCAAAGGACACCATCATAATCTACACCCAGTGAGATATGAGCCATGTAATAAACCCCAAAATCACCATAATTTTTTTTTTCTAAGGGGCCATAAATTGTAAACTTATAAGAGATAGATTTATAAGGAGGAGGAATATCCTTCCCAGTACTTATGATTCTTATGTTTCAATTTTCTCTTCCCAACAATTACAGAACCAAAGTCGGGTGTTTACTCTTCAATATTTCTTAAGTCATACTAGTGCATTTGTAGGTGGTTAAGTATTTTAAAAGTTGTAATGGTAAGGGAATGGACATAGGCTTAGGGCTTACGTTTCTAGCCCCTCCTTAAAACCATACTCCATTCGCGCATAGACCTAACTTAAATAACGTCACATAACTTTTATAACCATAGCGCAGTCATCGAACTGGTTGTTTTATTGTGGAATTTAACGTTTTTGTTCTACTGAAAAGGATGCCACGGGATTGATAACTTCCTCATTAATCTTTTGTTTTGATTGAGGGTCTCCCTTCGACACATAGTCCATTAACTTACTAGCCTTGAGACGAGCCCCAAGCTGGCAGTTTAAGCGAACTTTACAAAACTCATCTAGTTTGTTCCCGACGTTTAGCTAGTCTAGTATCGACTAGAGGTCAATAAATACGAACAAAGGTTCTGAACAAACCCAAACCGACCCTCATAAATGTGACTAGAGACATTGATAATTGGGATTAAACTTCTCTGATCAACCATTAAAGAAGGTGGGTGAGGGACGAGGGTCACTCTATACCTTTCTTCAATCCCAGCATGCCAACGGGCTCAAAGCACATGGCGTGCTTCCTGTCATATCCACTTCATTCAACGTGCCTAGTTTTTGGGTTTAGGGCAATAGCCATCTCTCATTACACACTGTTCAACCTGGCTCACAGAGGGTTCAGTGTTATTGTAGTGTTTCTTTTTGTTTTCCTTCGTGAGGGTTTGGGTAAGGAGTGCTTTCCTACTATAACGCTATTGGTAAGTGACAGTGTTAACTTTCATTTCATTCAAAAACGTTTCACACTATCATCCTTTCTGTTATAGTTTTATTTTGACTGTTCTCTTACTTTTTCTTATGCACGTTTTTGTGTGAGGGGGTAATCTACCCGTAGGCCCTTATCACCTTATTCCACCCTCAATGTTGTTTTCCCCTTTAATACCTTACTTGTTTTTGTTTTTTATTTATCTTAATCGCATACACATACAAGGTTTTTTCTTCTCTCCTTATTCGTGTTCCCAAATTTATTGACGAGTTCTTAAGATTGAATCTCTTCGATTGTGAGTCTCCTGAATGGATAATAGTCAGGTTAACCATTTTTGTAAGAATCAGGCTGTAATTGGGGCCAAAGAAAGATTTGGGTTGTTTCTTTGCGGCCACTTATTTATAATCTAGGGTGTGCGAAGTCGCGTATACTTTTTGTCGTTGTGTTGTTTTTCTATGGATCCTTTAAATTTATTGGTAATGTAATGGATGGGATATAGGTTTTGTACATTTTCCCCTTTGATTTAAACTTAGGTGTATATTTTATTATACGGCTCATATATATATGCACTGTACTTCAATATGTCTTTTTATACTGTCACTTGATTATTATCGGATTCTTGTTATTGATGATGGGCCCTTTTGTTTGCGAGGGTACCCATCAGATAGGTCCAGCTACCTCCTTCACTTCTAGTCTGGATGAATATGCGATAGTCGCAGTAGGGAAGAGATCGGGTTTCCCCACTCAGAATTAAGTATTTACTTCAGTTGTAAATTTCATTTTATCATAACTTTTCTTTCCAAATGAATGGATTATAATGACTGTGTTAAAAATGTGTACAGGGTTTCGGCTAAGCGGCTATGAGGTGGACTACCACTATCATCCATGCGAAAGGTAAACGGGTTCTGATATACCTTCCTCCAAGACTTAGGAAACTCAGCCCTAGAGGGTTACCCTATATACTAGAGGTTATTTGAGTTGTGTTAATTCTGTTATTAGATTTTACGGCCCAAACAAGGGTCAATTTGGAAACTAAGATTTGGACGAAGGGCTCAATCAGATCTTTTATTCAGTTCTACTTTGGCAATTGAGGAAATAAATACGATTTACAATATGTTACCATCTGGTAATACAATTGTTGGATATTTCACTCCTGTAGCTTCATCACAACCGTTAGCTTCGTACATTCTTGAAAAGGTAGTACATGCTAGGTGTATAATCATTTATCTTACATTTGTAATATTTCAGATTGAACTTGCAATTAAATAGACGGACTGCATGTTTCAATCCGAGATGAATCCAAGTTTTTTTTTTCCCTTTCGTACTTCTGTGTATGTGGAATATTTGAAAGCTATATGATTTCCTGTCACGAAGGTGTTGACTAGTCCATGTCTTAGGAAATTAGATAGATCGGTTTCCTTTAAACTTTGTGAACTCTGTCTTTTATGTCTGAGTTTAAAAATTGTTTATAAAAGCAATTCATATGAAAAATTCACTCTCTAACGATGCAATATATTTCTGCTCGAATCTAAGGTAATAATTATGCCAAACGAAAAAGAAAAAGTATACTCCACTGTTGCTGTGAATTTCACATTATTTTCATAACTCCTTGACTTTTTTGTCTTTTACTGGTGTTCTTAATTTCATTCTGTGAGACAGTAAGTGAAGGAGGATTCAATATCCATTTACCTAATAGAATTCTGAAAGACTAAACTTATGATTTTATACACATATAATCTATAAAAGGGTACAATAGGACAACAATTTTCTGTAAAAGATAATTTCTATTATGTTCACTTCGAGCCATTTTTAATCAATGTATTAGATGCCAACAATACTAGATCTCTGCATCTATGTATATACATAAATATAAATTTCACTTCCATAAGAGTTTGGTAATTATATACCGATGTTCCATAGGATCTATGTTTGGTTTCCTGGGATTTTAACTACAGAAAGGATTTGCCCCATTGACGTTAATATCCTCCTTTCCTTATTCACTTATATAAATATAATTATAGGTGCTTCCATCTAGCAATTTATTTACAGGAGGAATAATTCTAGAGTTGGGATGTCTATTACTAACTTCGCGGTGATAGACAGATTATATCCACGAAAGTATTTCATCTTCCACAAAAAATATATATACTTCAGTAGTCAGATGTGGACATTTCAGCAGACATATTACAACTATATATATATATATATATATATAGATTTCCTTCACATATATTCCTCACAACGAACATATATGATCATTTAAATAGTTTACATTACATCAATCAAACATAGTCCTTCAAAAAGTTTACATACGACAAGGAGATATAATCACCCAACAAATACATTACATCAATCATACATAGCCATTCAAAATAGAGAGGGGTAGATCAACATATCTAAATACAATCTATGGGAAGACAAAGGGAACAACCATGTTCCTCCCAACTGTAGAATAGGGCAACCAAAACCACTTGCCCAATTCACCCCCTAGCCTGACCATGAATCCATGAGGGGAAACTTGGAAAACTCCTACTTAGTAATGTCCTTCAACTTCAGCAAATTCCTATTGCCTCACACTTACTTAGTAGTGTTTATAACAACAAGAAAACAACATCAATAGTCTCTCCCCCAACATACTTGGCAACGTCCTGCCTCCTCACATATGCTATTTATCAATTTGCGTAGGTCTTTTCCCTCCCATGGGAATTTTCACAACTTTCTAAATCCCTAATTTTCAGGGGCTGCCAATGGCCAAATCACTGATTTTCCACTTGTAACAATCAGCCCAGAGGTAGTTCCAACATGTTCCCCACTCATGGACTCATGGTCACCTAAATTTAACATGGTTGTTCCATTTGTCCTCTTGCAATCAATATAAAATATTATGTTTTCATACAAGTTTCATAGTCAAATAGTTAATTGGGTCAAATCAGGTCGCTTCCCAACAATCATAATAATTAGTTACAATTATCAAATTCGAAATTCGAAATTGCCATAAATGGCAAAAATTTTCCAAATTTACTCAAAACGGAATAAATTTCCAGCAAATTTAAAATTCAAAATATTTTATTTTTGGGGGGATGTCACAACCCATACACTATTCTGGATCGCAATCAAGAGAATGCATATCGCCTGGACTTGTCGATCATGACTTAACGTCAACGATGTGCTGAATGTGAATAACCTCAAGTTGTTTGAACCCCCTCTCCTAGATGAAGTAGTCACAGTTCATCTTCGAGTGGATAGTATTCCATGTTTTCATCCTCCCCTCCATGTCTATCGAATTCTCGACTCCATGACTAGGAGCACTCGCCAACAATAATATATTTTATATTGTAATGTCCCTTTCCTAATATCATCTCCAGAGAGGAGGATTCGTAGTCTAAACAACCCCGTTAGACTATAGCCATGGCCATACAGGGGTAAACAATGTTACTGGAGGTCACTTCAGCCGAGGGTGTTATAATTCGAAAGTGACATTGAGCTAAAAGTGACTAAAAGCGCTTTTAGGACAAAGAGAGTTAAAATAGAGCACGTGAGCTAAAAATATGTAAATAACGAATTAGGGTTTCAAGAAGCTATAAGAAAAGGGTAAAGTGACCTAATTCATCATTATGAAGAATTTGACTTGCTATTTGAGGAGAGAGGTGCAGAGACACCCATATGTCCATTTCGGCGTTGAGAGACACACCCTAGTCACTGGGAAGATTATCCAGATCTTCCATCATACTTCAATAACAACTATCCAGTTTGCAGTGGTGAGGGTGCACCTGTCTAGCTAGAGGTCGCAGCTATTGAGAATTAGATTGATTCCCATTCAAGGAGAATCAATGATTCCCCTCTTACGCAGTTGAGAGGAGGGAAAGACCCTTCTATTGTCTATTTTCTTGTCATATTTCAAAGAAAAAATCATCTTGGGCGCATTTCTCACCCATTGAGGGTGTGACAATAGGGGAGGACACATTTGGGATTCCTAAGAAGATGAGATCTAGGGAAATCCTTCTGACACATTTCAAAGGATCCTAGGGCGCTCATTTTTAGACTCTTTTCAGTCGATTTTGACAGACGAATCACTAGGGTGCAGTTTCTAGTAGCAGTGGGGACACATTTCGCATGAGGATCCATCCGAGGTCCACACACATCACCAGAGGGTCGATTGTTGGGCTATCAGTTACCAAGACTAAGTGAGAGGGAAAGGTGCATTATTTGGGATAGTGTTCAGTAAGATCCAAGGTGTGTAGCCACCAGGGCACACAATCGAGTTCTACAACAGTTGTCGATGTGAGTTGTCGTAGTGCACAATAGACCATCCAACTCACATCATATCGAGGAGTCATATTGTATCATTTGGCATGTTAAAACTAGCACGTTAAACACATCCAGAAACTTCGAGTGTATCATCCTAGACTAGTCGAATATTGGATATTACATATATACGGTGGGTAGAAAGGGACGAACTACATATCAATCCAAATGGATATTCGTAAAAACATTGCAACACAAATTCCCTCATTTACTAGTAGAAGCAGGGATGCTTCCAGATCTAAACAAGCAGGGACTGGGTCACCAAGAAGGGAACACCCCTTCCTTGGCGGCTCACGAGGAGGAGGGAACTCCATAATAAATTTTTGATAATTTTATTATGCTACATGAATTTCTATTATAAACAACTTTGCTTCATCAATTGCTATTGTAAATAGCTTCGCTTCAACATTTTATGTTGCAAATAACTAATAACGAGAAGAAAAAAATCAAGTTTCTTATAAAAGGCACTCCTCTTTCACTCAATAAAATTGATGGTCATTTTATGGTCTAATTCATTTTTTCCTTTATTGTTTATTCTATGTTTTCATTGTTTCCTATTCTATATTATTAGATAGTGCATGAAAATTTCTAGTTAAGTTTTCGATCTCCATGCACATGAATTGTGGATAATATCATAATGTTAAGTGTTGATACATTAAAAATATATTAACATAATGTTAAAGGTTGATACATTAAAAATATATTAAGAATTGTATCTGTTATCAATGTTATATGTTAGTGTGCTAGAAAGGTAAATGTTATATATGTATTATTAATGTTATAGACTAATATAAAAAAACATATTATATCAATTATACATTAATATAAAAAAACAAATTATATAAAGGAAAAAACTGTAATAAAATACCATTAAATTTATATAAATTATAGATTAATATAAAAAAACATATTATATAAATTGTTACCGCCGAGTCAGCGAAGCATCTCAAACGTGCAAACGTGCGAGGAACCCGAAATTTGATGACTGAAATGTGTTCGTTCGTATATGAAATGTGTTCGTTCGTATATGGCAACTGCTAGAGACGATACTGCGACTTTCAAAGTATTTTTATTTCTTTAAATATATATCTATCGTTAAAAATGCTTAACCTATACCTAATAATTATATATCTTGAAATTATTTCTAGTAAATAAAAACATTTCTATCCAGTAAGTAATCGATAACATTTCTATAGTGAGCCGGATAGCTGAGCATCTCCAAAGTGACGAAAACTCAGAATTAATTAATTTGATGAAAAATGTTTCGTTTGATGTCAAAAATTTTCCTTTTAAAATCAATTAATTTGATTATGGAAAGTGATTCGTTTATGGCAACTGCTAGAGGGGATGCTGTGAGACCTGAGACCGTTGACGAATTAGAAAAACGCCCAATAAAAACTGTCACGTGATTAGATAGGAATATATTCAAATCTAATTCTCAATAAAAATTCGTTGTAATGAACGGTTTTCTAAAATGAAATGTTAGAAAACTGATCAGATTAACCATAACAGTATATGCTTTTTTTTATTATATATATACTAATATTGTGTATATGTATTTTTTAGAACTCTTTTAATTTATATCTTGAAATTATTTTTATTTAAAAAAAATCAATAAAATTGTGATGTAACAATTCTATGTTAATAATTGAGATCGAAGCCTAAACATGTATAGATCTAAATATGTATAGATTTACTTCATTGTGATGTACCAATTCTATGTTAATATTTGAGATCCAAACCTAAACATGTATAAATTTCAAGTAAATAGAATTTAACAAATTTCATATATAACATGATTTAAAAAAATAGAGGTTAATGATAGTGATAGAATCTAGGGGCTAACGACAGTCATAGAATCACATAGAGCTTTGAAAAAATACGGGCTAACGACAATGATAGAATCTATCATATAATAGCTGAAATATATTTTACATGTTTTGACACCAAAAAAAAATCATTATGTCAAGTTCAATGGATTCTACCCTCACCAAGAACTAAATAGTTCGTCCAAAAATCATAATGAACAGAAATAGAATAAACACTAATGAGCACTATTGAACTCTCAACAGATGAGAGAATGGATTAACAATGCAAACCCTCGACAAATCTTCTCATAGGACAAATCTACTTGGCTATTAAACTCCTCAGCCAATGTTGTTTATTTCAAAAAAAATATTGGTTTCTATTTAAATAAAATTATTTTTAAAAAATACTATGAAAATATCCAAGCCCTAACTTAAAAAAACGAACTATTACTAAAATATCTTCAATACTATAACGAACTATCCAAGCCGACAATCAATCATATTATCATGGTAACGAAGAACTAGATTAGTACAAGCTTGAAGAATATTGAACCTACTTCCTTCCTTTGTGTTATCCCCATATATGTCTATGCACTATCATTAATGGGAGAGCTAAAAGCCACAAATTAAATCTTCTAATTAAAAAATAAAATCATATCTAATGCAGTTTACAAACAAAACTGAAATCTCCTTATCACGGAATTAGGTATCCAGATAGTAATCATCATTCGACATCTTACCTAAGTAAGGAAAATAAATGCCCTATAATTTGCAGGGTCTCTCTGCCTCTCACAAATGCCACACAAATGATTCCTGGAAATCTTAAAACCCATTCGAGGTAATTCGATTCCATGGCGATTTGACTAGACAAATAGGAATGAAAATCATTTTAGACTTACCAGATTTACAACCGATATTACTGGAATTTTTAATCACATTTCGTTCAAATATATAACCACACAAATATGAATGGAAATTATTTCTGCAAGCTGCACTTGCAATCCATGGTAAACAGAATTTAGAGGTTCAATAATTACCTTGTGAAGGCTCCCAAGGCACCCAGTTTGATGAACAGCTTAATCAGGTCGCTTGATAGAATCCATGCGATCGAGCATTGTCGAGAAAAAATGACAAACAAATATAAGTATCCACGTTGGGCTACGAAGTCACCCAGTTTGATGAACAGCTTAATCAGGTCGATTGATAGAAGCCATGCGGTCGAGCACTGTCGAGAAAAAATGACAAACGAATATAAGTATCCACGGTGAGCTCCTACTGTAAGAGGAGGAAGAAACTCGTGAAAAAAAGCTAGAAAGTAAGAGGAGGAGAGTCGTGAAAAAAAGCTAAAAAGTAACCAATGTTGAAACGTCTTGGGCCATTTCCGTTTTGTCGATCCCTTTCACCTAGGGGTTTTAATGCACTATCATTTTGTACGTCAGCTTTTCAACGGCCATATTTTCTCGGTCATCCTTTTATGGTTTTTTAGCTTTTCTAACGGTAAGTTTTCAACGATTGTCATTTAACTTTACAACGGTCATATTTTCTTGGTCATCCTTTTTCGGCTTTTGGCTTTTCTAACCGTAAATTTTCAACGGTTGTCATTTAACGAAGTTTTCAAATTTTGGCATCTATCGGTTAAGAGTGTTTTTGTAGTTTACATTGCATGAAAGAACAATTGGACCCACACAAAAGAGTTAAAAGAAAATACATTTAGAATTGAATTCAAAATTTGACTATACCATTGATTGAGGTTGGACTCTCATGGTTTGTAAATATTGCTTTAATCATAAATTTTGAATCCAACCCTTCCCCAAAAAGAAAGTAATCAAGAGTATACAACTTTTTTCCTAAAATCTTCTTTATTTTAAATAGATTTTTTCATATATTAGCTATGTTTAAATTAGATGCAAAGTGAATGTGTTATTTAAGTTTGAAATTTCAAACACATTTGGTTAAAGAGATTTTCGTTATTAAAGGTGATGATTTTAATGGAGTTATCATCAATGTTTAATGCATTTTGTGTGTCTAATTTCAATGCTAGTGTCATGTATACACTTTCTTGAAAATTGAATATAAAAGGAACTTACAATAATATTTAATTCCAAATTACATCATTTAAAGTTTTTTTAATTTTCTTTTATATTATAATAAATAGTTTTTAAAATCTATTCAAAATTTGAATAGTTATAAAAATTATCATCCTCCCCATCAAAAATTGAAATTAGCTATATGTCACTATAACTATAAATACAAGCATATCATGACTACATCTCATTATGATTATAAATACAATCATATAATATTTGCATCTTCTTATAGTTCTAAGTATCAAAGACTATAACTCATTATAATTATAGCTAATACAATGCTATAATATGAAAACAAGGATCACAATTATAAAAATAGGGATAGTAACATGGAAAATAAAGTGGAAAATCAATTATAATGTTTGATGATCTAGGTGCATACTGGCGCCAACTGACCACCTTCATTGACTTACAATGTTTCTACATATTAGCAATAGTACTACATTTTTTATCTCTTGAACTTCAATTGTAGTTTTTGGACGTTTCCTATTTTTTTTCGAGAATTGAAAAATTTATGATTTCCCTCATTAAAAACCACCTTTGACAACTTCTCTAGGTACACATGATAAAGTATCATCCAATCTAGTTGGAAGTGTTACGTCACTAGATGGGTTTTAGCCAAGTGGCCTAGGAGCAAAGCACATAGGTCTAGGGTGGTGATCTCATGTCTAATCCATCACAAAGTTTGGGAGGAAATCCTAGTAGGGGAGTGGCTTAAAGACCTTCAAGGACTATGCAGGTACTTGGATCAAAACTAGTGTGGGAATTTAATTCTAGATCTACTCATAGTTAATGGGGTTAGAGCATATTTGCAACTCCTACTACAATTACTAGTTATTTGGCCCAAGGTATGGATGAAGATAAGGTTTGGAAGGTTAAATACAAAAAAAGGAAGGGGTCTTCCTCTCCTACTCCTTTGGACAATCCTGGTAAAGTACTGAGTCCTATTCCTCTACCAAAGTCATTCCAGGAAATGGTGACCCTTTCCACATACAAGGGTCCATCTTCCTTGAAAAATGTAACATTGAGAAACATATTTATTGGTATAAGGAACCCTTTATTCCTTAAAAGGATCCTTCTTTCCTTTTTTGGAATCTCAGAGGGATGATGATCCTATGTCGTAAGCAATTTGTTTGAGGAATTTTGTAGGGGGATAAGCTAGACGTCGATTTTCTCTAGGAGGTGTGATTTTGAGATTCACAACCAAATGAAATATGTCTGGAATGGTCCCTTTTGGAACACAAACCACTTTCAAGCAAGGGTGGGTAGTGCTTGTTATATCCCCTTACCTTCATAATTTGTTTACGTCACATCGTTATGACCCAGATAACCAATATGCTTGGGTTAATTTTTTTATATAGGAAAGACTAATTTGATTTTGTTTATTGTATGTTCACATCATCAATTCAACATGGATGTGCCTTTGGTAGGGGATGGTTTCTTCTGTGCGATATGCAGAATGGATTGTGGGTGGTGACTTCAACATGGTGGAATGGAAGGGTCATAGAGAGGGCAGTGAAATTATTTTGTTGTGTGGCATGGAAAAGTAGGCATGGTCAAGTTGTAAGTCCACCCTATAGTTTTTATCCGAAATGGCGGTAAAAAGGTTTGAACTATGGGGGTTGGACACTTGGTCAAATTTTCATAAGGGGAAGGAGACAATACATGAAATATTTGATAGGGTGTATGGCCCTTGGGATGCTATCTCCTTTTTTGGGAGGCTTTAAGTTGTCAATGAATTGATGGAGATGATTGGTTTAGATCATTTTCCAATTTAGAGTACCATTTTGATGTGCCACATGATTGATTCAAACCATTTTCCTTATAAAAGTTAAGTGTTTCTCATTCAAATTCTCTTAATTTCCATGCATCGTTTCATCATGTTTGGAACCTTTTTTCTACATTGTGTTTGGGATTTTGGTTAGATTTTATGGTGGGAGATGGGAGGTGGCCATTTAGAGACCTTTTAAATTCATGTGTGGTTGGGGGTGTAGTGTGTATATGAACCATAGAGTAATTTTTGTTTTTCTTAAGAATAGAAATGCATAGTTTTCACTCACACACTTAAAACTTACAAGTTCTTAATAATTTAAATGATGGAAGAAAAATGGAACAAAGAGGTTAAAAATAACTGACTATGACTCCATGAATTGGGAACAGATTTGAGTTAACATGGAGGATGTTTACAAGTGGAAGAAGTTTAACTTTGTGTAATGATCCCAAGCCAAATTCTTTCTTGGAATCACTAACTACTACTAATTTATTGAGTTATTAAGTGCATACAAGATTCATCAACACATGGAGATCACAATATATTCAAGATGTAGAAGCACAAGCAAAGATCTAACCTTTCTATTATGAGCAATGTAAGATCAATAAAATAGATGACCGATCTGGCATAAACCTCAGATGGTTGTACAAGCAATAGATATGAGCTACTACAAAATGCTCCTGCTAATAAAAAATAATGCCTCCAAAGGCTGAATAAAAAATGAAGATCAATACAAGTAGATCTGAATGCCAAACTCTCCAGCTGAAGAATGCCACGCTCCAATAGAAGGCTAAAACCCTCAATAACTCGACCCTGCTGCCAAAAGTTCCCAATCACCCTAATAAATATGCCAATTGATAGATCAGGTGATGGTAAGAATAACATAGGTGCCTAAATCTCCAAGATCCCTCTAAATCTTCGTAGATCTAAATTTCCCACTGAATGGGGTGCCCCCATGGATGACTGAAACCCTAGCTGGTTTGGCCCTGATGAAGGAGGCCTCCAAATGCTCTGAAACTCTCACAGAATATAGATCGGGCAATGGTAAGAATAACCCAGGTGCCTGAATCTCCAAGATCCCTCTCAATCTCCGTAGATATGAATTTCCCACTAAATGGGATGCCCCACTGGATGACTAAAACCCTAGCTTGTTCGTCCCTGATGAAGGAGGCCTACAAATGCTATGAAACTCTCCAAGAATATAGATCGGGCTATGAGAATCCCATGGGAGAAGTTTCAAGCTTAGATATCAAGTAGATCTCCCTAGATATGAGTTTTACTGAATCACAGGACGTCTCCTATGGCTCCACGAAGTCCCAATCTGCAGACAAATATAGAATGATGATAACCCTCCAAAAAATCCCTCAAAATTATGGTCATGCCCCTGCAAACAAAACCCAACTATCGGAATTGCCCTAGGCCCTCGGGATAAGCTGGATCGAACCTCCCTCGATAAACTGGCCCTGAGACTAGAATGGTGTGGAGGAGTCTTTCATCCCCGAGACCAAGCTGTGGAAGAAGGTGAATGGATATTTCACCACTGAGTTTCTCCCAAGGGTTTGTACAACAAAACCACCAAACTGAATGCTCAAGAGCAATAGCAAATGCTAATCCAAAACCAGGATGAGTAATAGGTGCACCCTAGCCTCTTACTTATACTTTTCCTTCTAATTCTCTGTTGAGTTAGGTTAACTCCTAGGGTTAGTCTTCTATTCTTCTGTTGAGTTATCTTTTAATCCTTTGTCCTTTTACTTTCTTAAGTCAACTTAAAAATATAACTTTTAACTTCTTGGCTTTCCCCCCTTCAGTGTGAGACTATGACCTAGTGGGGGTGCCTAGGCCACTGAGTCTCCTCATCACCTCTCTAAGAGGTGGGGGACATTACAGTCTCCCCTGCTTGAAATTGCTTGTCCTCAAGAAATTCCAAACTTGCTTCTCTAACCACGTGCTCCTGCTCCCAAGTGGCATCCTCAATGGGTAAATCCTTCCACCTGATCAGATACTCCTTGATGCTTCAGTTTCAGAGCCTCTTCTCTCACACTTCTAACACCTCCTCTGGAATCAAAACAAGTTGTCCCTCCTCATCCATGGGAGGTAATTCCTCAATAGGCCTAACATGTTGACCGAGGGCTTTCTTAAGGCATGAGACATGGAAGACGTTGTGAATTTGGCTACCCTGTGAAAGCTCTAGCTCATAAGCTACTGCTCCTATCCTCCTTCTGACTCTGTAAGATCCAAAGAAATGTGGCTGCAGTTTCTCCACTCCGCTTCTTTTAATGGGGACCTGCCTGTATGGTTGTAACCTCGAATATTCTAAATCACCCACCTCAAAGTAACGATCAACTCTGTGCTTGTCTGCTTGGACCTTTTGCTGGTTTTGCGCCCTCTGTAAATGATCCTTCAATTCCCTGAGAATGTCTTCACTCTGCTGTATCCAATCCTGTACCATGAGAGACCTGCTATCACCAAATTCAATCTCCACAAATGATAAAGGATCATAGCTATATAAAGCTCTTAAGGGTGACATGCCAATGGACATATGTTGGGTGGTGTTGTAGCAATATTCTCCCAAATGTAACCATCTGACCCATGCTTTCTGTTGTCCTGCTACATAG
>ML777977.1:511283-545991 GCA_009831015.1 Picea engelmannii
GTTGTTTTTTGAACACATGGTTCATGCAAGACTGAAATGTGGCTGGGGCATTGGTTAACCCAAAGGGCATCACCAAAAACTCGTAATGGCCATAGTGACACCTAAAGGCTATTTTTGAGATGTCCTCCTCCCTCATCTTGATTCGATGGTAGCCCGAGCGAAGATCGATTTTTGTGAAATATATAGCTCCATGCAACTCATCCAACAACTCATCAATCCTAGGTATGGGGTACCTGTTTTTGATTGTCTTTTTATTCAGAGCCCGAAAGTCAATGCACATTCTCATCGTTCCATCTTTCTTCTTCACCAAGACTACTGACGAAGCAAATGGGCTTGAACTTGGTCTGATGTGTCCCATGTCTAGAAGCTCCTTGATGGCCTTCTCTATCTTGTCTTTATACTTATTGGGATGCCTATAGGGTGTGGTGATAACAGGCTTAGCCCCTGCTTCTATCTCAATGATGTGCTCAAACCCCCTGTCTGGTGGCACACCTCGAGGAATTGGCCCAAACACTTTCTGGTGCTTATCAAGGATTCTTTTGATCTCTGGTGTGTAATGCACCTTTCCCTTCTCATCCACCTATGTTGAGATCTTACATTCTGATGCGTATACAATTTCTTCCCTTCTAAAGATGGCTTCCATCCTCTTGGCCATGACCACTCTGGCAGAGTTACCTGTCATGCCTCTAAGCACAAACTTTCATCCTCCTTCCTCCATAAAGGACATTTCCATGGTCTTGTAATTTGTGGTGATGGGTCCTAGAGTGCTGAGCCACTGTACCCCTAGGATGATGTTGGTATCGGGAAGATCCATCACATACACATCCTGAACTAACTCATGCCTTCCCAAGGTGAGTTTCATACCGGCTATGTATCTGTTACAAAGCATAGTACTACCACCTGCTACCTCCACTTTGAATCCTTCAAACTCTACTGTAGGTATGTGCCTCCTCTTCAGTAATGCTGCATCAAAGAAATTGTGGGAAGCTCCTCCATCAACCAGAACCGACACTCTTTGTCCTTGTAAAACCCATCTCATCCTGAAGGTGTTGAACTTGGGTACCCCGCTAATAGATGCCAACGTAGCCTTCTCTCCAGCTGCACAGTCTAGTTCTGGAACCTCCTCTTCTGCTGCCTCTAATGTTTCGGCCTCCATGTTTTGTATCTGACCATACTCATCCTCTTCATCATCATTTGAAGTGACCTCAATGTAATGGACCTGTCCTCGTCCCATGCACTTGTGTGAGGGATTCCATGGCTCCTTGCATGTGAAGCAGAGTTGCTTCCTTCTCAGTTCCCTCCTAGTGTTGTCATTTATTCTTCCACGGCCCTTGTCATAACCCTTAGGGTCATGTCCTCCCTGGTTTATTAGAGGCCTTTGATCTCTTCCACCACTATTAAGAGGTGTTCTGGGTATGAATTTTGGTTTAGCAGTTGGACCCAAATCCCTCGTCTTCCAAATGGCTTCCTGTAGGCTAGTAGGCTTGAAGGTCTTAACCCAACCCTTCAAGGGTTCCATTAATCCTTCTGTAAAGAGCATCATGAGCCTGGTTGGGGACATATCTTGCACCATCACTGCCAATCTCTGGAACTCATCAATGTATGCCTCAGCCATACCTGTTTGCTTGAGTTGGGTGAGCTCTCGGAAGTGTAACTCAGGATCTCCTAGATCAAATCTATCAATGAGCCTTTGAGTGAATTATTTATAAGATACAATCTGGTTGTGGCCAAGTGTGGTGAGACCATGGTACCACCAGTTATGGGTCTTTCCATCCAAGTATGTAGTGGAAAACTTGATGGCCTCCATCTCTCTCATGGGGTTAAGCTGTAGGTAGGTATCCAGCTTATGCACCCATGCTTGTGCTATCATCTTAGCTGTACCATCAAAGTATGGAATCTCTATCTTCCCTTCCCTTCACTCAAACTCAAAGCTACCCCTGTGGTTCGTCCTAGGCTGGTTTCTGAACTTGATTTGACAATACTGGTCTAGGGACATCTGTCTTTGAACTTTCATATCCAAGTTGTAGTATTCCCTGGTACTCTTGACTAATTGTGCCACAAAATCTTCAACCTGTTCATGTTGCTCTTGCTCGTCTATAGATGTGGGCATGTACTGTCTGGGGTTAGCTCTGCTACCTGAGTGTTGGCCTAGCAGTTCATCTGTGAACACTGGCACGTATGGCCTATGATTGGTCTTGCTACCCATCTGCCCATGGAATGTGCCACCTCCAAGACTCCCTTCGGGTCCTGGTGCTTTCTTCGGGTTATATTTGTCTTCCTCATGGGTTCCACCGGACCCTCCAGCCTCCTTATTCTGATATGTATCAGGATCTTTGCCTCGATGGGTTACATGCATCAGAAGGTCAGTTATCCTAGTTTGGCTCTCATTCATTTTCTGTAGATTCTCATCAACTTTCTTCAAGGTTTCAGAGATTTCGGCCTGTCCCCTTCTATTGGTTTCCTGAGACTCATCCAACTGTCGGACCAATGTGCTTTCTGTGCAGTTCATGTTTTGTTGGAACTTACCAAATTCAGTTACTAAGAGATCCAAGCCCTGAGGCTCATGGTCATCTCCTAACCCTTCTATTTCTACCTTTGTTTCATTTTTGTTTATCTTCCTTCGATCCATAACAATTCCCCTGTACTTCTGCATGCACTGATCTCTCCACAGGTTTGGAGGATCGAGGCTCTGATACCACTATAATGATCCTAAGCCAAATTCTTTCTTGGAATCACTAACTACTACTAATTTATTGAGTTATTAAGTGCATACAAGATTCATCAACACATGGAGATCACAATATATTCAAGATGTAGAAGCACAAGCAAAGATCTCACCTTTTTATTATGAGCAATGTAAGATCAATACAATAGATGACCGATCTGGCATAAACCTCAGATGGCCGTACAAGCAATAGATATGAGCTACTACAAAATGCTCCCGGTAATACAAAATAATGCCTCCAAAGGCTGAATAAAAAATGAAGATCAATACAATTAGATCTGAATGCCAAACTCTCCAGCTGAAGAATGACATGCTCCAATAGAAGGATGAAACCCTCAATAACTTGGCCCTACTGCCAAAAGTGTCCAATCACCCTAAGAATTATGCCAATTGATAGATCGGGTGATGGTAAGAATAACCCAGGTGCCTGAATCTCCAAGATCCCTCTCAATCTCCATAGATCTGAATTTTCCACTGAATGGGGTGCCCCCCTGGATGACTGAAACCCTAGCTGGTTTGGCCCTGATGAAGGAGGCCTCCGAATTCTCAGAAAATCTCCCAAAATATAGACCGGGAAATGGTAAGAATAACCTAGGTGCCTGAATCTCCAAGATCCATCTCAATCTCCGTAGATTTGAATTTCCCACTGAATGGGGTGCCCCACTGGATGACTGAAACCCTATCTTGTTCGGCCCTGATGAAGGAGGCCTCCAAATGCTCTGAAACTCTCCAAGAATATAGATCGGGCTATGAGAATCCCGTGGGAGAAGTTTCGAGCTCAGATCTCAAGCAGATCTCCCTAGATCTGATTTTTACTCAATCATAGGACATCCCCTATGGCTCCACGATGTCCCAATCTATAGACAAATATAGAATGATGATAACCCTCCAGAAAATCCCTCAAACTGATGGTCATGCCCCTGCAAAAAAAACCCAACTGTCGGAATGGCCCTAGGCCCTCAGGATAAGCTGGATCGAACCTCCCTCGATAAACTGGCCCTGCGACTAGAATGGTGTGGAGGAGTCTTTCATCCCTGAGACCAAGCTGTGGAACAAGGTGAGTGGATATTTCACCACTGAGTTGCTCCCAATGGTTTGTACAACAAAACCCCCATACTGAATGCTCAAGAGCAATAGCAAATGCTAATCCAAAACCAGAATGAGTAATAGGTGCACCCTAGCCTCTTACTTATACTTTTCCTTCTAATTCTCTATTGAGTTAGGTTAACTCCTAGGGTTAATCTTCTATTCTTCTTTTGAGTTATCATTTACTCCTTTATCCTTTTACTTTCTTAAGTCAACTTAAAAATATAACTTATAACTTCTTGAATTTCCCCCCTTCAGTGTGAGACTATGACCTAGTGGGGTTGCCCAGGCCACTGAGTCTCCTCATCACCTCTCTAAGAGGTGGGGGACATTACACTTTGCCACTAGAAACCCCTAAAAATCATGGATTTGTAAAGCTATGAATTTCCCAAGGAGGGAAAAAATGGAAAGACCTAGGCATAAGATAAATACAATATATGTGGGAGGTAGAACATTGCTTAGTAGGTTGAGAAAATGGACTTTCTATTATGAACACATATGGTGTGAGGAAAATAACTTTCTTATATGTTGAATGTCACAGTAGCTAAGGAGGAGTACTCAGTTCACCCTTATGGAGTCATGGTCGGTTAGGGTGTGATCAAGACAAGTGATCGTGGTTATTATGTTCTACAGTTGGGTGGAATGTGGTTGTTCCATTTGTTTTCCTAGCATCAATATTCCAGATATGTATCTCACTTATGCATCCTATTGTTGATGTTATATTATGCATAGTACCTAGTGGTTAAATTGTTTTACATTTTATATAGATACAAGTAAATCGGTTTAAATAGATTGTGCAACCATGTTAGATTGTAGCTTACTATTGTACATGTAGTAGTGTTTTAGCTAAGGTATATATATATATATATAGATATAGATATAGATATAGATATAGATATAGATATAGATATAGATAGATATAGAAAAATGGTGTAAATATACATTTGGGCCATTATGCATCTATATTCTTTATTGTTGTACACTATTGTGAAAAAATCAAATACTTTAGAAAAAAAAAGGTGCAAAAAGGTTGTTTTGTATTATGCTGAGTATACAAAATAAAAGTCCCAAACATATCTTTGTCATATTTTATCCAAGGAAGATATATGATACAACGAATTGTAGAAATATGACAAATTTTAATATATTACAGTCAATAGGTCGTTGACCAAGAAAGTTACACCTCAAGTTCCTTATGCATACGAACTCCATAGATAATGTAAACAAAGACGTTAAAGTACTACATGAACTGTCTACAAGTGGGCATGGACCGATGAAGTAAAATTGAACTTGAATACATTTTTGTGTACGGTCAATATTCGTCACCAAGTGAATTTGTTTCTCTTTCAATGTGCAAAGGAGTAACACAATATGATTAGCATATTATTATGGGTGCAAGGCATGAAAGAATAAGAAAAATGACAGATTCAAAGAACACTTATCTGAAATATTAATTGATTGTCGTAGAGTGAGTGTTTCTTTGTAAAGTAGTCGATCCACGACCCAGGAAGGGGAGTAGGTGTGTAATCGATCTGATGGGTTTCCTCATAAGACAAAGGGACCCATCATTAGTTTATATACATGAAAAATTACTAGAATCACAAGAAATAAAACATAAGAAAAATTTCCAATTAAGTACAATAACATTGATATCCCGTAGGTTATAAGATTTATAGAGTAAAAGGAATACCAACTGAAAATAAGAGTAGAATTATAATAACCAACGAGTATTACTTTGGAGAAGAGTAACCAAATCTCTTACATAGGTTCGAAGTTACTTTGAGAACTAACACTTTAAACAGAAGTACCTTTATGCACAAAAAGGAATAGTGCTTACAATAAAGGAAATAGCAAATATGAAATAAGGAAAAAGATTTATCATTTTGGATTTGGACAGTTTTATACAATTTATGCAATTAAAAAAATTTAAATCATGAAATACCAGAGCATTGCTTGGGAAGCAATCTGGGTATGCGAATATTTCAATAAGGACCCAAGTATTTATTAAGAACAGGAGACACTTCTTGGTTTATTCAAACAAGAAAATCTTGTAGGTTTTAAATAGAGTTGTCGAAGGCACACGAGATTCTCAAACTTGTGGACGATTTGAACCATAATCGTCGAGCTAGTATTAAGGATTATTGGTCGTGGGTGTTTAATGGAGACAAAGCATGATATTTTCTCAACAAAGATATATTTTAACTAGTGACTTTGTATAAAGAGGCGTCGTTATCACTTTCAAAGATTAAGGGTTTTAGTCTTGCCCTATAATTTACATAGTGTAATTATAAAGTATTCAAACAGGGTTAAATAAGCAAATCCTATAACAAATATTTAAGTGTTTTAAGTTCGAAGAGAACGATCGAAGTTAAGAATACAAGAAATTATTATCCGACCATGCCCTAACTTAGGGTTTACTCGTTAAGCCTTAATATTGTCGATTATATTCTTCCCTACATAGTAACCTCCTAGAACAAAGGCCACAGCTTATAACGACTAAACTTATCTATCGTAGACATAGAAATATGTCCATAGAGGAATTCATTTCCATAAATAGATAAAATTTTCCATAGAGAAACGCATTTCATAGGCATAGAAACATTCCAAAGAGATCTCGCGTTCTTCATAGATAGAGATATATTTCCAGAGAGAAATATATTGCATACACAGAGAAACATTCCACAGAGAATAGGTGTTCTTTATAAACCAAAAATCTTTCCACAGAGAAATGGATTTACATAGACAAAGGAGCATTTCCATAGAGGATGCATGTCTACATGGTCAAAGGGTAATTTCCATAGAGAAACACATTTTCATTAGCAGAGAAGCATTTCCATGGAGAACATACATTTGCATAGACAGAGTAATATTTCCATAGAGAACACATGTTTTCATAAACAGAGAAACATGCTATGGGGAGCATGAATTGGATAGACTAGGAAATTATGATGTAGAGAATGTAATAGGTTATAAGAATAAAGGTGGTACAATGCACAAGTGCAAGGAAAAACACATAACTGAGGAAGCCCATTCGAAAAAATTGTATTGCAGAGACAATAAGGTACTTACCACACTAATGGAGCCACTTGATAACAGGGAGAAATGCCATTATAGAGCTGAATACAAACATTGGTCGCATATGGTGCAAATACGATGCATTTTACCAAATAAAGAGAAAATTTTGAATGAATGTGGATGTCTCGAAACCCTCCCCAACAAAGTAAGAATGATTGTACACCCAATGCCTCTTCCATGTGAACCGATGCAGGTGGTGAGCCCACGTTGGGTGGTTCCCTGTCATGGGGTACTGAACAACCCCATCACCATTAATGGGTTGGCCAGAGAATAAATGCAAACAAGCTAGAACAATCCTAGGTTCAGTCTCGACCTGTCACCTTCGTATTTCAAATTCACTTAAATGTTGAGTTCTAGGTTTAGAAACAGGTGTCGATGGATTTTTTCTAGTTGCGCACTCGATGTTAACTCCATACATAGCATGTAAACCTTGTACAACTTTGAACTTATCCCTTTATAATATTGGGAGTTTAATCATAAAGTATTATATTATGGTAAGTGTCATGTTTTGGATACAGTAATACTCTGGCATGTGGACTTTAAACTATAATAGTGATGTCTCCTAGTCTGCTAGGGTCATCAACTATGTTATAAACATATGTCAATATTACTATGTTAAATAAATAATTCTAACCAAACTATAACATAGGATTTGAACATGCCAAGAATGGATAACATACTTAAAAGGTACCCTAGTATCTTATGAGGTGAACCCTATGCTATGAACCTTGGTAGTCTGTTGACGGGCGAAAATGAATGCTCGCCAAATGGAAGAGTGGATCCGGTCTGGGGTTGTCTAAATAACCCAAGCCATTTGGGATAACCCACCCTAACGAGTTTAGCAGCTTCGTTGGTCGATCTAAGTCCTAGAAAAACAAATGAAAACTACACTAAGAAACTAATCTAAATAAAAAAATATAATTAAAACAAACTAATAAAGAAATCTAAACTACATATATACAATCTATTACCTAAATCAACAGAATCCACTTCAATTACAAATATACAATATTTACAAATTACAGATTTAAATTAAAACGTGCAAAAATTATTTGTAATTTGTACTAAGACAACAAATTATTGTTTTTTTTTATTTTTATAATTTTATGAAAAAGAAATAGAATAAAAACTTTCTAAACTGAAAAATTAAAATAATAATTCTAACTATGAATATAAACTAATATATTTACCTAAACTACTTAAATAACACTAATAAGCTAACCTGTAATAACGCTTTCCAATTTGTCCTGTGTAAAGGATCCAGTTCAGTTGTTCCATGGGAGGAAACCAGCACTAGATTCTTTGCAAGCCTCTTGTAAACCAGAAGCAACAGTGCTCTTTGAATATCAATAACAGAACAAACAAGACATAAAATTGACAACAATCTTATGATTTACAAATCGTCGCATTTAGATAAATCTATGTGCAAAGATTTGTACAAAATGATTCATTTAACGAAAAAGGTAAACCTGTAATTCATTAAACTGAAATAAAGTAATTGTTGTACTTTTAAAATAGGAGAGATCAGATATGGATAACACATAAACCAAGTCACATCAACCTACAAATAATTATGATAGCTAAAGTAGTCTATAATTAATTGCAAACTGATATGAATAAAACTTGAAACAAAAGTTTAATATATTGAAAGCGAAAGCTGTTACAAGACATCAAATTTCATCACAATCTGTATCATAAATCCATAGTTTGGTTCCCCCAACAGTGATGATGATGGGTTCATTACAAAAAATGACAAGTATTTAAAGACCTCCCACAGGGTAAAACATTCCTATGGGAATTATCAAAACAGTTTACAGAAATCTGGGGATAATATCCCAAATCTCTATTTCTAACTCAAGCTAACAACCTAAAACAAAACCATATCCAAAGTATCTCCTAAACTACCACAACATGCCCAATTGATCATTGTAATTCGTATGCACCTATAAGAAGACAAAAATAGACAAGTTTAGAGGATATTTTATTGATAAAATTGACAAAATCTAATTCTTAAGAACAGCTACAGAATCTCGCGATTCTATAGCTGGTTTAATTTGAGCACAGAATCATTTTAAAATCAATAAAAAATTAAATAATTATATTCAAACTATTAAACAAATATTTAATTGCTAATTGGAAACCAAACGAATCATTCAAATCAAAACTTCTATGCTAATTTGAAACAAATGAAATCGTGGTCAACCGAAAGGTAACTGAGATACATGCACTCTGTTCAACATTTGTTATCACCAATTCGGGGTAAACAAAATTTCTTAGATAATTTGAAAGGAGTGAAATCATTTTCATGAACCCGTTTCAATCGACACACACTGTAACCAGTTAAATAAATCATTCATGCAATATTTTATGTCGCCTCAGCCATTAACAAAATCATTTTTCAAATCAAAACAAAATCGTTTAAATCCAAACTAACTTTGGATCCATCGTATTATGCAAGCGACTGTGCTAATAGAGGCACATAGCATTGTTTTTGAAACAAATCAAACAGGAATGAACTGAACTATTTTAAGATCGACATAATCGTTATGCAAAATCAAAACATAGCCATGTCCAAATTTAGCAAACAAATCTTGTGTGAAAGTGAAATAAAATCATAATCCAAAATGAAAATATTGGTTCAATCCAAAGCAGAATCGTTCCTGGTAAAGCAAATCCAATAGGATCATTTAGAAATAAACAAAACTTAATCGAAATCAAACCCAATCGACTATCCTTACAGAATTGTTTCAAAAAGAAATCCAAACAAAATAGAAAACAAATCAATCATTTCTACTAAACTAAGAATAATAAAATCTCATTAACTAAATCATAGCTATGTCCGAGTTTAGAAAACAAATTTCCCACTCATGATTCATAACGAAATTGATTTGGTAAAACAAAAAGAACAAAATCATTTTGAATCAAAACGAACGGAGCTATAGAAAGCAAATCCAATCGGATATATTAATCCAAACAAACTCACAAAGAGAAATTAATATTGAAATTCATACCTGAGTAGTAATAAAAGGCTTTGATCATGACAACTTGGAATTGACAAAGGCCATTGTCGCTTCGACATTCCTGAAGAAAATCGAACCAGTGGTTTTTTGTTTCTTTTCACTGGCTTGAAGTATGTCTCTTTCTTTTGAGAGCACTGTAACTTGCTTCTCTAATGATTTTATCTTTGATTGCAACAAGGGAACGTCAGTGTAATCATGCTCTAGCCAAGCATTACATTGGACAGATGATGGTTTCTCGAGTTTTGATGTCACAGGTGAGGGTTTGTTTAAGTCACTAGGGGTTTCATTGTGCAGCTTGATTCCCGGGTAGTTAGGTTTGTTTTTGAGGCACGGGGGTAAGTTAGAGACATATTCATAGGGTTTCTTAGAGCATAGGCCATAGGAATAGGGGTACTCTTCAGCTAGGAAATGCTCAATATTGGAGTCTGAGTCCTCGCTCAACACTATTGACTTCTGATCAACATTTGGCTTGGGTTTGTTACTGGCGTATCTCGATATCAATCGGGCATTTTTCTTCCCCCTACTGTTGACAGTAGTATCATTCTTACCTTTGTTCCTCACATGCTTTTTAATGGCCTCAGTATTTTCTTTAGCACCTGGGTCAATAGTAGTATCGGGTAGGTCCACGTCAGGGCAATCCGAGGGTTCGACAGGGGGTAGAAGGATATGAAATGGAACGGTTGGCCCAACCAAAGTTTCTGTAACCACAACCTTTTCGATTTGAGCAGACTCGGTGTTGGAAAATCCATTCCTTGATAGGAAGGCTTTCCAATTATCGCCACTAAGGTTTAAATGGTGGACGATAATGAGTTTAATCAAGCCGTGATGAAAAAGGCTGCTATCAGCCTTCTCGCACTTGAATATTGTAGACATTTTGTAAAGACTACACAAGAATTAATGTGCCATATCTAAGGGATAGCCTATGAAATTCATCAATAATCGGAGGTGATACAAAAATACCAAGCCATACCGACCTTCACAGGTCAGAAAATGTTTAACAATTACCAAAAGATCGTGCCACCTGGGTTTGAGGGTAGAGATGGGCATACCTTTATCACAGGAAACAATATTTATTGATATGAATAGTAATGGCCATGGCATCTCATCTACTTTGGAATTTTTGAACCATCTTTGACCTGTAGCTGGCAGTCTCATAGCCGAGCTTAAGAATTCCTCATTGAGCTTGAGTTGTATGTCTCTGACTTTATCCCTGCACCCGTCGAAGGTGAGGGCGAATTGTTGGGCAACCAAAAGTTTGAAACCCTCGAACCTCTGTATAAACTCCAACCAACCACCATTTTCTAAATCCTTACGGGCATTATCGAATAGCAACAAAGTTTGGCTACCATTTGGCTCTATGTGCACCACCCGTGCCATATACAGGAACACACGGTGAGTTGGATGAACGGGCAAGGGTTCGAACAAAGTACACACAGGGTCGATACCTCACGGGCTTACCCAAAAACAAACAGAGTTAACCTGGGATAGGGGGAAGACATTAATGACCGAATGTGCGAAGGTGGTGTATCTAGATCAGCCCATGCAAAACAATCATTTCCCACAGTACAACCGACGATGCATATAACGATTCAAGTCTCTATTGTATATGTCAAAAACCATGCCATTCAAACAATTAATGAAACCTATGGTAAGTCGACCAAACATTTGCACGAGAAATAGGTTTGGCATAGTTTTAAAACCAAAATAATGATTCAAAATCAACACTAAGGGTTCGATCGTATAAAATATGTGTTGTATGAAATGATTTATACCAATGGTCTAACCACAACGCCAATGTGTTTTCATGAAACTAATTGTGTCAAAGAAATCGATGAAAGACTATAGAACATCTAAACCACCAATGTATCAAAAACTCGATCATAAGAATATCATCACTGTCTTATAAAAATGAAGTCATATTAACAATTAAAGAATGCCAAATGAGTAAAGATCTTGGTATCTTGCCAATTGTGCGACTATAATTAAATTGGAAATGCAATGAACACATAGACAAGAGTAACCATAACAATCCAGCGACGATTTTAATGCGACTTCAAAATTAGAATTTTCATGCTTGTAGTCGTAAAAATGAGAACAAAGGTAAGTGTGTGAATGCATGAAATAATAGCATCGTTTTTATTCAAAGATTGCGATGAAAATCAAGGGTTGCAAAACACTGGCGTAGGAAACTTATAAGGATAATATTAAAATGTGAATTGGCTGCTAACAATGGCGACACACTGGTAGAAGAATTTATCTTTTCCTAAAGAACAAATTCAGATTAGGATAACAGGAATAATTCCAACAGAAATAACCAGAAAATTGTTTAAACATCATCAATGATCAAATATTCCAACAGTGTTTAAAGGATGAGAATTGATAACAGTCTTAAGATAAGAGAGTCATGATATTAAAGATAAAATCTCCAATACTATTGATAGATCCACTGCTGCCAGCAGGTGTCCATAGCCTCGACAGGGTTTCCATTTAACCCACTCTAATATCCATATCCTGCCAAGAAGTTACAGATCAGAATAAAGGAAATTTTAAAGGTCAAAGCTTTCATATTTACAAATTTTCATATACCCGACATTGCTTCGCTACCAGTAGTCCTGTTCAATACCCCGACGAAGTTGTCTTGGCATCATGCATGCAGTTACCCACTGCCAGTAGTCCTATTCATCATCCTGGTGGGTTTACAAGCATTTCCCATAGCTCTTTTAATGATTTATTTTGTTTTTTGAAGGTATATAATTGAGCAGGGTGACGCTGAAAATTATGATATTTTAGTATATTTTCTTATGGACCTCAACAAAATTTTTTAGAATTGTCCTTCATTAATATCCAGAGATGGTTTATTTACAGAACCAACTTTCAAAGGAAGGGAGACATCTTCTGAGTCATTCCCTTAAGGAATAGGGACATCGTAAAAAGATAATGGATGATCGTGACAGGATTCACTCAGATATCGAAATCAGTTAACTTCTTTCAAACAACAATTTTTTCAACACAGATGTAAATTTCAGAAGTATACAATTGACGTTTACACAATTTTTCAACAGTCATTTCAGTGAAAGAATTTTTTGTTTTCTTTGTCCGAATAGTTCAGCATACAGGTATGTGTATTTACAAAGCAAAACTGATAAGTGTAAGGAAAAATCAAAACCAAAACAACAAAAGGAAAAGAAAAAAAAAAGAAAAGTATGTACATAGTATACAAAGGGTTGTCATCAAGTGAAATATCTTTTCAAAGCCTGGCCATTCACTGGATAGGTGTTAGGTTGCCCCTCTAGATTCTGCAATTGGAAAGAACTGGGACCCAACTTCTTAGTGATTAAAAATGGTCCAATCCATAAGTTCTGAAATTTCGTGTGTTCTCTCTTTCCCTCATGCGGTTTGTCCCATTTCAAGACAATATCATCTACTTCGAAGATCCTATCAGAGGTAGAGTTAGAATCGAACCAACTTTTGACCACTAGTTGATGCTGATATAACTTACGTTTAGCTTGATCTCTTACCTCTTCTAGTTTCATCAAAGCGTTAATCCGGTTTTCCAAAGGGGGACAGTCTTCTTCTTGAATTTTCTGCGATATCTGTAGCGAGGGAAGAAGAATGTGTGGTGGCAGGATTTCTTCTCTGCCATAAATGAGAAAGAAGGGATAATTACCTATAGTATTTTTTGGTGTTACCCTATCATCCCAAATCACGTTTAATAGTGCATTGTGCAAGTTTTTGTGATTCTCAGATACCGTTCTCTTGATAATTTTAATCAGATTCTTATTTGTTGACTCTGCCAATCTATTGCCCTAGGGGTAATAGCTAGTAGAATACTTCAATTTAATTCCTTTTTCTAAAGCGAAGTCGCTCATCTCAATAGAAGAAAGTAAGAAGCATTGTCGAATACTAAACAATCAAGGATACCAAAACGAGTGATAATATTTGAATTTAGAAAGGTAATTACCTGATTGGTATTCACAGTTCTTAATGTGGCAGCTTCAGACCACCTGGTGAAATAATCTGTGGTTGTTATGATAAACTTATGTTGCTGTGAGGATGGCAGATTGATTGGACCTATGATATCAAGGACCCACTGCTGAAAAGGAGAATCTACTGAAATGGGCTGCAAAGGAAAGGCTGGTTTCTGTAACCTCCCTAATGCTTTTTGACAAATAATACACTTACGGCATAAGGCATGGGAATCTCTAAAAAGTGTGGACTAGTAATAACTGGCTCTCAAAAATTTATGGGTAGTGGTGTCACCACCAAAATGACCAGCAGCTTCTCCCGCATGCAACTCTAGTAAGACTTTTTCTGCTTCATCTTTTTCAAGACAGCGCATCAGTACGCCATCAAAATTTTGAGGAAACAGAATACCATTAACCAAATGAAAGGAGGCGGATTTTAATCTCAACGCTATTCTTTTAGTGGAATCCAGGTGAGGGGGGGTTGACCCATGTTCAAGACATAATTTTATATCATCATACCAAGGACTGACAGAGTTTTGTGCACAAAAGATTAAATTTTGATCGTGTTGTCCTAGGTTTGACCTATCATTTTCTTCTTGCTATCCCACTGCTGAATAAGCAAATAACTTGCATAACCCTTGGACTCTCACTATCTAAGATTGGGTAATTTCTATGTTGTACTCCTATAAAGAAGTAACCCAGTTCGCCCTCTTTTCACCTAGTTATTTCTGCACTAACAGGTTCCTAACGGCTGGGTATGGGATAATAATCTTTGTCCTAGATTTCAAAAGATAAGATCGGAAGTGCTTGACTGCTTTGAAAACAGCGTAGGCTTGCTGATCTACCGTTAGGTAATTAAGGTCTGCGCCTTTGAAAACAAAGCTCATAAAGGCAATGGGTACTTCATTGTTTTCGGCGTTCTTTTGAGTTAGGAAGGTGGCGTAGGAATGGTCAGAAGAAAAAGTGTAGATGGTGAAGTCTTGGGAAAATTTCGGGCTCATGAGAGAAGGAGCGTCTATTATGGCCTTTTTTATTGCATTAAAAGCTTGATTTTCTAAGGGTCCCCAATGATATTGTGTGTCTTTCTTAATTAAGTTCTTTAAAGGTCTAACCATTTCAGAGAAGCTGGGGACGAATCTCCTAACAAATTTTATCTGGCCTAAGAAATACTGCATGGACTTTTTGGAAGTAGGAGGGGGAAGTTTCAATATGACTTGAGTCCTTTCGGGGTCGATAAGCATCCCTTTGCTTGACACAATAAATCCTAAGAGTTTACCTTGTTCTACTGCAAAGATGGATTTTTTAGGATTCAAGGAGATGTCGTATTTATGACATCGCTGTAGAACAACGCTTAAATGAGCTAGATGATTAGTTTTGTTTTTAGAAAATACAGTAACATCATCTAAGTAAACTACGACAGACTGGTTGATCAAGCCTCGGAAAGTGATGTCCATCACTCTCTGGAAAGTGGCACCGACATTAATCATTCCAAAAGGCATTTTTCGATAAGCGTAGGTACCCCATGGAGTGCGGAAGGTAGTTTTAAGTTGGTCTGGGGGAGACATCAGGACTTGGTTGTACCCTAAGAAATCGTCCAATAGGGATAGCCTCTCAGAAATAGATACCTATTGAAGGATGTGTTCCATGGGTGGGACAGGGTAATTGTCTTTATCAGACGCTCTATTAAGGTTTCGAAAATCGATGCAAAGTCGGATTTCCCCACTTTTCTTCCGGACAGGGACAGGGTTAGAAACCCATTGAGTGTGCCTAACAGGGAAAATTATCTTATCATTTAGGAGCTTATTTAATTCTTTTTTGACAGTCGGTTCGAGCTTAGGTTGCATTTTTCTTAATTTTTGTTGAAAGGGTAATGTTTGGGGTTTCATAGGAATGACGTGTTGTATGATGTTAGGGTCGAAAGTTTTAAGTTCATCATACATCCATGCAAAGACATCTTTAAATTCTTTGAATAATTTAATAAATGCATATTTTTCTTGTTCAGAACATCCTACCCTTAAATTAATGCACTGCGGATTGTCATTAGTTCCTAAGTTCACCTTTTCATATGATAAAGAGGAACTCTTGGTTTTACAAGTGACCGATTTTTTTAATTTATCTTGAAGATCATAAAACTTCTCTAATCTAACTACAGATTTAGGGATCGAATTTACCATGTCCAATGAAGATTTGGGAGTTCTCGGATCTGGTATTACTGTGAAATTACACAAATTGTCGTCATAAGTGCATTTGTCGATCACCGTGACTTGAAAAGTTTCTTCCATATGTAGGAAGCTAATAATCTGTTGATCGTCGTCGAAGACCCTACAGTTCGTGATATTGTCGGGAAACGATGGTTTGAACAACAGTTCGACGGAGAATGCGTCTGGGGACAAGCCTTATGTAGGAAAGAGTTTGGAAGCTACGTTAGCTAATAGATCCTCTTCTGAATTATTCAATCTAGGAATATAGTTTATATTGAAAGAAGAAAATTTATTCATTAAATTCCATACCTCGGATTGGTAGATTTTAAGATGCAGAGATAGGCAGTGGATAGAATCTCTTACCTATCTAACTATGATTTTGGAATCACCAAAGACAGTCAAATTTTGAACGTTCATATCTAAAGATTTTTTGAGACCCTGCAATAAAGCCTCATATTCTACTGTGTTATTAGTACATTCAAATTCTAGCCTACATGCAATCAGGGTTTTATTACCTGCCGGATCAATAATGACGCAACCTGCACCAGATCCTTCTTTGGACTTTGACCCGTCAAAATAAAGAGACCAAATTTGATTGTTATCGGGTGTATGAGACCGTTGTGTAGAAGCTGTTGGATGCACATATGCTACAATCTCGGACTGTTGTTTTGGGTTGGTGACAACTGAAGTCTCGGCCATGAAATTTCCAAAAAAGGTATCCATCCCTTGTATCTCGGGTGAATCAGCAGAGGGTGTAAATGGCTCATTGGGATCATTTAAATATGTGATCATGAACTTAAGGTAGCGTTCACGATTTACCTTGATTTTGTTGGGCTTGTCATTCTCTAGAAGCCATAGGTGAGACCAATCTGTCACGAAATAGCCATGTAACTGCTCCTACCAGTCCCTGCTTAAAATTAGACCATACACTTCTGGAATATCCACAACAATAATATCAATAACTTGATGAAATTTGGGGTTAGACGATAATCTTATAAACACATTCCTTAATTTGCCTACAACTTTAACACTGGTTCGATCAAGTTGTATGATTTTTAGAGTGGATGGTTCAACCTCAGCATTAATCTTCTGACATATAGACCATGACATCACATTGGATGACGCTCCTGAGTCTACCATACAATTGTTCATGTTTCTATTAAAGACTTCAAAAGTTAACAAAAATGGAGGTACATTTCTGCGAGTGCTAAGCATGGTAGCTTGTGGTTTTTTACTTGTAGTTTCTAAGGCTACTTTATCTACATTATTTACATTATTTACCGGAAGGCTTCCTTTGTCTTGAGGATCAAAATTATTTTTATTGGAAGTCTTTTGAGGAACTTTGTTCTGAACAACCTTGTTTGAATTACCATTTTTTCCATTCTTTGCGATATTTTGTAACATTTTTTGTAGAAGAAATGGAAATTACAATAACCCATAAACATAAATGTTAGCCCTTAACTTTTTGAGATATTCAACTAAATCATAATCTAATTTGGGGTCCGCATGACTCTGTTTAGTCTCAACTGGTTTAGATTGCTTTGGGGGCAAAGTCGTAGTGTTTTTAGAAGAAGGTTTGCTTGCTGTCTTACTCCTAGTATTGTAGGGATGTACTGTCTCAAAGTTAGCTTGGAAGATGATATCCGAGAAGTGTTCAAAAATGTTTGGAGAAGACTCTTCTTCTTGAACTGTCTCTTGTTCAACTACCTCCTCATGAATCTCAGGAGGTATCAAGTTATCCTGAGCTTCTAGAATTGTTTGAAGGACGTATTGCAGAATTTCTAAATTAAGGCCCTCAGTATTCAGATTAGGTCGGTTGGTGGGAAAAGGTTTCCTGAAAGGTGGTTTATAAGGCCCTTTGCTCGAAGAATCTTATTCGATAGCCCTTTTCAAATCTATAACTTGATTTGACAGTTTTTGAACGACTTTAGTTAAGTTTTCTAAATCAGAGCTTTCAAGTTGTGCTTTACTTTGAGTAGGTCTAGGGAGGATTTCGATCTTCTTTTTGGAAGATGAAGTAGTTTTTGTTTCGTTGTTAGTAGTGTATTTTAGACTAAGTATGTCTTTTTCAATCTGGCTGGCCTCCTCGAAGGCCTCTAACAAGGTGGATTTCTTAGATCGTTTAACCCAAATGGCTATACTTTGATGCAATGCTTTAGTATAGTATGCTATGATAAGATTCTCGGCAGGCATAGAATATGTAGGGATTCGGTTCTTAAGTGTTAATAATCTTTGATTAAAGTCTTTAACTTTCTCTTTTGGGTTCATTCTTAAGTTAGAAAGGTCCATGACTAGGACTTTCGAAGGCTTACCATCTCCAAAATTTTCCAAAAAGTAGGATTCAAACCTTTCCCAAGACACGATGGTATGTGGTTGTTGGCCAAAGTACCATGTAGATGCATTGCCCTCAAAAGTATAGGGGAACAACCTACATACTACGTCTCTGTGCTTGACATTGCGGAGTCTAATGGCTAAAATAAACTTTTTAATGTGATCTTCAGTGATTCGTTTAGAGTGAGGTTCAAACTTGGGAAGCCACTTCTCCGGATATTTGGGTAAGGGATGTTGATCTCTAGGTACGACTACGGCATCCTAGTCGAGCCAAGGTCTAGCAGGATTGTTCTGGTTGGCCATTGGTGTAAACGGTGTGGAAGGTTGTGAAGGGGAACTTCCTTCGTCATAGGAGTCTTCTCTAGAAGAAGAAGGAGATGAGGGAGGTGGTGAGTGAGGTATTCCAGATCCCCCTGTTGCAGGAGTGAGGATTGGATCTGTAGGGTTCACAGTGAGGTTAGTGCCTCCGAATTGTTATCTGATATCAGAGAAATCTAAAGTTTGATCCAAAGGTCAATTTGGTTGCCTTAAATGGGCTAGGGCACTATGTGTTCTTATAAGAGATTAGCGGACAATCTCTTGTATGTCACCACCTGTAGGATTTGGGGTCGCTGGCTCAACTGTAATCCACGGATCATCGTTTGATGTGGTTGTTGTTTGAGGGGGGATGTTATCATTCGAATGAATTCTTGTCACTATAGGTGAGCGATTAGGTGGTGGAGGAGTCTTGCGACCACCTCATGCCATTAATAAATTTCAGGCCCTCCTTCTAGCACTATTTGTTGACGAGCGAAAATGAATGCTCGCCAACTGGAAGAGTTGATCTGGTCTAGGGTTGTCTAAATAACCCAAGTTGTTTTGGGATAACCCACCCTGACAGGTTTAGCGGCTCCGGTGGCCGATCTAAGTCCTAGAAAAACAAATGAAAACTACACTAAGAAACTAATCTAAATAAAAATAATAATTAAAACAAACTAATAAAGAAATATAAATTGCATATATATAGTATATTACCTAAATCAATAGAATCAACTTCAGTTACGAATATACAATATTTACAAATTACAGATTTAAATTAAAACCTGCAAAAATCATTTGTAATTTTTCCTAAGACAATGAAACTATTGTTTTTTTTTATTTTATAATTTTATGAAAAAAGAATAGAATAAAACATTTCTAAAGTGAACAATTAAAATAATAATTCTAACTATGAATATAAACTAATATATTTATCTAAACTACTTAAATAACACTAATAAGCTAACCTGTAATAGCGCTTTCCAATTTGTCCTGTGTAAAGGATCTAGTTCAGTTGTTCGATGGGAGGAAACCCGCACCAGATTCTTTGCAAGCCTCTTGTAAACTAGAAGCAACAGTGCTCTTTGAATATCAATAACAGAACAAACAAGACATAAAATTGACAACAATCTTATTATTTACAAATCGTCGCGTTTAGATAAATATGTGTGCAAAGATTTGTACAAAATGATTCATTTAACGAAAAAGGTAAACCTTTAATTCATTAAACTGAAACAAAGTAATTATTGTACTTTTAAAATAGGAGAGATTAGATATGGATAACACATGAACCAAGTCACATCAACCTGCAAAGAATTATGATAGCTAAAGTAGTCTATAATTAATTGCAAAGTGATATGAATAAAACTTGAATCAAAAGTTTGATATATTGAAAGCGAAAGCTGCTACAAGATATCAACTTTCATCTGAGTCTGTATCATAAATCCATAGTTTGGCTCCCCCAACAGTGATGATGATGGGTTCATTACAAAAAATGACAAGTATTTAAAGACCTCCCACAAGGTAAAACATCCCTGTGGGAATTATAAAAACAGTTTACAAAAATCTTTTCGATAATATCCCAAATCTCTATTTCTAGCTCGAGATAACAACCTAAAACAAAACCATATCCAAAGTATCTCCTAAACTGCCACAACATGCCCAATTGATCATTGTAATTCGTATGCACCTGTAAGAAGACAAAAATAGACAAGTTTAGAGGATATTTTATTGATAAAATTGACAAAATCTAATTCTTAAGAACAGCTACAGAATCTTGCGATTCTGTCGCTGGTCTAATTTTAGCACAGAATCGTTTTAAAATCAATCAAAACTTAAAGAATTATATTCAAAATATTAAACAAATATTTAATTGCTAATTGGAAACCAAACGAATCATTAAAATCAAAACTTCTATGCTAATTTGAAACAAATGAAATCGTGGTCAATCGAAAGGTAACTGAGATACATGCACTATGTTCAACATTTGTTATCACCAATTCGGGGTAAACAAAATTTCTTAGATAATTCGAAAGGAGTGAAATCATTTTCATGAACCCATTTCAATCGACACACACTGTAACCGGTTAAACAAATCATTCATGCAATAGTTTATGTCACCTCAGCGATTAACAAAATCATTTTTCGAATCAAAGAAAAATCATTTAAATCCAAACTAACTTTGGATCCATCGTATTATGCAAGCAACTATGCTAATCGAGGAACGTAGAATTGTTTGCAAAACAAATCAAACATGAATGAATTGAACCGTTTTAAGATCAACATAATCGTTATGCAAAATCAAAACATAGCCATGTCCGAATTTAGCAAAGAAATCTTGTGTGCAGGTGAAATACAATCATAATCCAAAACGAAAAATATTGATTCAATCTAAAACAGAATCGTTCTTCGTAAATCAAAGTCAACAGGATCGTTTAGAAACAAACAGAACTTAATCGAAATCAAACCCAATCGACTATCCATACAAAATTGTTTCAAAAAGAAATCTAAACAAAATAGAAAACAAATCAATCATTTATACTAAACTGAGAATAATAAAATCTCATTAACTAAATCATAGTTGTGTCTGAGTTTAGCAAACAAATTTCCCTCTCAAGATTCATAACGAAATTGATTTGGTAAAACAAAAAGAATAGAATCATTTTGAATCAAAACGAACAGAGCTATAGAAAGCAAATCCAATCGGATATATTAATCCAAACAAACTCACAAAGCAAAATTAACATTTAAATTCATACCTGAGCAGTAAGAAAAGGCTTCAATCATGACAACTTGGAATGGACAAAGGCCGTTGCCACTTCGACGCTCCTGAAGACAATCGAACCGGTGGTTTTTTGTTTCTTTTCACTGGATTGAAGTATGTCTCTTTCTTTTGACAGCACTGTAACTTGCTCCTCTAATGATTTGATCTTTGATTGCAATAAGGGAACATCGGTGTAATAACGCTCTAGCCAAGCATTACATTGGACACATGATGGTTGCTCGGGTTTTGATATCACAGGCAAGGGTTTGTTTAAGTCACCAGGGGTTTCATTGTGCAACTTGATTCCTGGGTAGTTAGGGTTGTTTTTGAGGCACGAGGGTAAGTTAGAGACATAGTCATAGGGTTTCTTAGAGAATAGGCCATGGGAATAGTGGTACTCTTCAACTAGGAAATGCTCAATATCGGAGTTTGAGTCCTCGCTCAGCACTATTGGCTTTTGATCAACGTTTGGCTTGGGTTTGTTACTGGCGTATCTCAATATCAATCGGGCATTTTTCTTCCCCCTACTGTTGATAGTAGTATCATTATTACCTTTGTTCCTCACAGTATTTTTAATGGCCTCAGTCTTTTCTTTATCACCCGGGTCGATAGTAGTATTGGATAGGTTCATGTCGGGGCAATCCGAGGGTTCGACAGGGGGTAGAAGTATATGAAATGGCACAGCTGGCCCAACCAAAGTTTCTGTAACCACAACCTTGTCGATTTGAGTAGACTCGGTGTTGGAAAAGTCATTCCTTGATAGGAAGGCTTGCCAATTATTGCCACTAAGGTTTAAATGGTGGACGATAATGAGTTTAATCGAGCCGTGATGAAAAAGGCTCCTATCAGCATTCTCGCACTTGAATCTTTTAGAAATTTTGTAAAGACTACGCAAGAAGTAATGCAGCATATTTAAGGGATAGCCTATGAAATTCATCAATAACCGGAGGTGATACAAAAATACCAAGCCATATCGACCTTCACAAGTCACAAACTGTTTAACAATTACCAAAAGATCTTGCCACTTGGGTTTGAGGGTAGAGATGGGCATACCTTTATCACAGGAAAGAATATTTCTTGATGTAATGGCCATGGCACCTCAGCTTCTTTGGAATTTTTGAACCATCTTTGACCTGTAGCTGGCAGTCCCATAGCAGAGCTTAAGAATTCCTCATTGAGTTCAAGTTGTATGTCTCCGACTTTAGCCCTGCACCCGTCAAAGGTGAGGGAGAATTGTTGGCAACCGAAAGGTTGAAACCCTCAAACCTCTGCATAAACACCAACCAACCACCATTTTCTAAATCCTTATGGGCATTATAGAATAGCAACAGAGTTTGGCTACCATTTGGCTCTATTCGCACCACCGGTGCCATAGACAGGAACACATGGTGAGCTGGATGAACGGGAAAGGTTTCAAACAGAGTATATGCAGGTTCGATACCTCATGGGCTTACCTGAAAACAAACAGAGTTAACCCAAGATAGGGGGAAGGCATTAATGACCGAATGTGTGAAGGTGGTGTAGCTAGATCAGCCCATGCAAAACAGTCATTTCCCACAGTACAACCGATGATGCATATAACGATTCAAATCACTATTGTATATGTTAAAAGCCATGCCATTCAAACAATTAATGAAACCTATGGTAAGTTGACCAAACATTTGTGCAAGCAATAGGTTTAGCATAGTTTTAAAACTAAAATAATGATTCGAAATCAACACTAAGGGTTCGATCGTATAAAATATGTGTTGTATGAAATGATTTATACCAAGGGTCTAACCACAATGCCAATGTGTTTTCATGAAACCAATTGTGTCAAAGAAATCGATGAAAGACTATAGAACATCAAAACCACCAATGTATCAAAAACTTGATCATAAGAATATCATCACAGTCTTATAAAAACGAAGTCATATTAACAATTAAAGAATGCCAAATGAGTAAAGATTTTGGTATCTTGCCAATTGTGTGACTATAATTAAATTGGAAACGCAATGAACACAGAGATAAGGGTAACCATAAAAATCTAGCGATGATTTTAATGTGACTTCGAAATTAAAATTTTCACGCTTGCAGTCGTGAAAATGAGAACAAAGGTTAGTGTGCAAATGCATGAAATAATAGTGTCGTTTTAATTCAAAGATTGTGATGAAAATCAAGGGTTGCAAAACACTGGCGTAGGTAGCTTATAAGGATAATATAAAAATGTGAATTGGATGCCAACATATTCATAGTTACCTTTATTAATACAATTAATTTATGATTTTAAGATCAATACTAGGAAAATATTGATGATGAGTTAATTCAATGGAGTTGTTTTGTTTTAATTTAATACTAGAAAGAATAAGTTCTTTTGTTGGATCATAAACCCCCTACAAACTTTCAGTATGGATTGATCTAGGTGGATATTGGTGGCCACCCACCTTCTCCAACTGGCCCAAAACATGTTTCTGACAAATTTGGTAATTTACTATTTTTAGCAGTTTTAAACTTCTGGGGCCATTTTGAGGCCCTAAATTATGTTTTTTGAGAAAACAACGAGCAAAATGGATCATAGATCATGTTTCTCATCCAAAAGTTGTATTCCTCGGATAAATCTTTCCAATGAGCTATCATACACCTAAAACGATGATCGTATGCAAAAGTTATGACCCCGGGAAGTTGATGCACCAACTTACGCAAATGGGGCCCACATGACTTTTGGCTCTTCATATCCCAGGGTTAGGTTTTTGGATGTCTAGGGTTTTTGGCATTCCTTCTTATTGTAAAAAGGCCTTCAGAGCCTCATTGTAATCATATTCTTGTGAATGGGAGTAACCATCACATCTCTTCTCAAAGATAAGCTTCCTCCATTCTAGTGAATCTTTCACTCTGTATTTTACAGCCTCTGTACATTTATTTCATTAATATAAATTATTTATTACTGTATATCAGTGACTCTTGTTATATTTATGCTATATCTCTATTATATTGTTGTCTCTCTTGTAATATATCTGAATATTTCTGTGTTATATCTCCACTCTCATTTCGTGCCGAAAATAATCTGGATCATGGATATTCCAACATATTTATTATTACAAATAGGAAAAATTGTGTATTGTGAAAATGTCAACAGATAATGAGGAAGGAGACAGACGTGAGGGGAATAAAAAAAAGAACTTCCTACAGACCTAGGTCATAACAGTGAAGGGATTTCAGCCACTCAAGTATTGGAAACAATGAGAAACCTTATTGTGGAATTACAAGTATTTAAAGCATATAATGAAAAGTTGAAGAAAGAACAAGAAGACTAGCAAGAAAGAAATGAAATGTTTCTACACAATACAGTAACAATGAAGAGTCCAAAAGATAGTGAAAAGGAAGAAGAGTTCAAAAAAAATTATTCTAAGAACTCTAGTCATGAAACAAAAAAACAAGACAGTTCTTTCGAAGACACATACTTGACATAAAACAAAGCACCTACAAGAAGAAAAAGAAATCAAGTGGACCACCTAGAAGGTAAGTTCAAAAAGATAAAAGAATATGATATCACAATACATAGTCCAACATTTGCAACTACCCACTACTCCACACCCCGATCCATGTCACCTTGGTTTGTACAGAAGGGCGGTCCTCTCATTAATATTTCTCGATGTTGCATCGTCACTTTTTCCATTGGTCTTTTTCATGACAGTGTGATCTGCGGCGTTTCCCCATTAGTTTCTGGTGATATACTTCTCGGTCTTCACTACCAACAAGGCCAACAAGCAGTGTATCATGCAAAGATGCATCAGTGCCACCTTAAATAGGATGGGTGCACCTATGTACTTACTTCATCGTCTATCACTTCACCACCATTGCAAACTGATACAAAAACTACTCACCATGTTACCAATACCAACAATGTCTCTATTTGTTTGACCCACCATATTTAGCAACCTCACTAATCAGACACCTCCCACAATAATCCCTCTACGCGTGGAATTTACCAATGTGTGCCAGCCTACTTCAAGGTGCCCACCCACTGGAGCCCTTGCTCCATCCATCGATCTCATTCATGAACCATCATTACCCAATGCTCCATCATCTCGACTGGTTACCCAAGATACTATCGAGCGTCCTCTAGTTACCACGTACCATTCTCTCATACAAGCCAGAATTAAATATCGTTATCCCTTGCCATGGATTTCCTCTCAGTTTCGCCTTGGAGCGATGCGCAAAAAGTGAGGTCACCCAGTGAATTACCAATATGAGACTATGTCCAAAGAGAAATTTACTTACTTCCACTACGCCATAGAATTCCACCTCTTGATGTCGGATTTGCAGAAGTGGCACCCTTACAACAGGGCCACTCCCTCTTCCACAAACTTCTTAAATCTCAACATTTGTCTTGTATTTCAGTCTCGGGCTCCCACAGAGTTGTCTCTCATTTTGACTATGTCAGGATCACCACATCAACACTAAGAACAGAAGGTTGACCATAGTGCCAATCACAGTTTATCACAGGAACACATTCGAGTCATAACATACTTGCAAGTAACATCGGATTGCACCATGCAACATAATGTTTCATACTTGGTTGGTAAAAAATTCCAAACTCCAAAGACACAACAAGTGGATGATAGTTGATGCAGTGCAACAAAAGTTCCCTGATCTGATCTGGCCACTCCGATAAGAAAGGCATGGGAAAAGAATGAACTATATTAATTTCTTATCTTTTTTAGCTTCAGTCAGTGTCTTAATTGTAATTAAGCACTCACCAATCTATGTAAATAATGGCGATGTCTAAAATAGTGAATAGTTAGTTGTGTCACTAATCCTTGTAGGAAATTTCTCTTGACAGTCTAATGTGAAGAGAAATGTATACAAATAAAGTGGAAATTATCATTGTTGGAGATCACCTTGATTGTTTAAAAAGGGACACCGTCCTCTAAAATAATTGATGAACTTTTGTTGAATCTTTCCTTATCTATTTTCTTCTTTATAATTCGATTTTTGTTTTCTCTCAGAATATTGAGAGTTCATTTTCGTTTTCCTATTCAGTGAGTGCTAAGAGAGAATGCACACCAAAGGAACTGGTGCACATCTCTTTTTATGTTGAGCGTGTAAGACAAGTCACCTCCAGTTCGTTTGTTGGCAGTGCGAAGGAGTAAAAAAGGCATCCATATTCAAGAAGAGGAGGAGATACACAGGGTTCCATTTTTCTCAGCATAACAAACTGTCCAGACATCTCCATCTCTCTGTAGGAAGGCATAGCACCCCATTCTATTCATTAATTCAATTTTCCCTCTTTTTAATTATTGCACCCTCCATCTAATTCACCCCTTTTTTCTAAGCATTCATTCCTCGTTCAATTCCATTAGCATTCTCCTTCAGAAAAATCGTGTCTCCCTTGTAGAAGACGTCCTCACACCCAGATCAGTAATACGTGAAAAAGAAAATGATCTATCCTAACAAATAGACCTTTTATTATACAAAATGAGTTATGGTGAACAAGACAATACAAGCAGGTTTAACTTTACGATCTACGAGTAAATTTTGCCCATAATTTCCTTTCCTTAAAAAAATGCATAGTTTTCTGATCATGTAAATGGTATGACAGTTTCTGTAGAAACCAGAATTACCAAAGGAAAAGATAGAATGATGGAAGAAATATTGCGAATATGATGGTAATGAAAACTAGTTTTGGTTCTCAAGAAGGAGGATTTTGTCGAGCCCTTCACCCTTTACATCCACTGCATTTTTGTAGGGAACTCGTACATCTTGACATGTGAAGGGTGTAATCAGCTTATTGGCCCAGGTTTCCAGTACGTCTGTCTATCCACACGAAAATTAAGTGCACTCTAAAACCATCAACCCTGAGTCAACATCATGAAATTAATACCCTCACCTTTACCTTAGTTACATAAAGGAGTGGTCAGTTAACATTGACGGGTTGAGCATATTAATCCCTTGATTAGTTATAATACTATGAGGTTGCAAAGGATGCCACTTAGGAATCGTAAACAAGAAGGTAGAAAAAGTAGTGGTGGCTCTATGAGAAACTTATATGAACATAGTTTTCCGCATGATTAAATTAATAAACTATAAATCTCTTTTGTTTTATGAAATCTTTTTGTATGATTTGTCGAAAGAAAGTGATAATTATAATCTACAAGGTATGGATCATGTCTACTAAAAATTTTAGAGTTAAGACATTTGGGACTACAAAACTACTTCATTTTTGCATATTCGTGGTATTCTGGTAAACTTCTAATGGGTGATAAAAAATTGTTTAATACCTAGAACAGACTTGCAAAAGAGAAGTACGAACGATGAGCTCTAGTATTCCAGCTAATTACCTTTAATAAATAAATAAAATTAGCTAAATTTGAGCTACATTACACTAGGACTCATATCTCCATATTATATCGCATAGTTACAATAGGGCCACACACTCCTCCATAAGTTTCTCTCCCTTCAAAGTTTGTTTTGGATTTCATCCTCTTGCACACTCAGAGACGCCCCTTACTCTTAGTCCTTCTAGCTGTGCACATTAGTAACAAGAACAATCAACACAACATTTTATGCACAATTTAAGTGAGGACCATACTCAAGTAGAAACTGCCTTGCAAGTCGCACAAACCTGTGTAAAACAGAGGCATAATAAGGTATGCAGTCCATTGTTCTTTCAGTCTGGAGATCTTGTGGTGTTTATATTGGATAAGAATTGTTTCAAAGGACACCATCATAATCTACACCCACTGAGATATGACCCATACACTATTCTGGAACGGATTTGAGAGAATGCATATTGCCTAGACTTGTCGACCATGACTTAGCATTGACGATGTGCTAAATGTGAACAACCTCAAGTTGTTTGAACCCCCTCTCCTAGATGAAGTAGTCATAGTTCATCATCGAGTGGATAATATTCCATTTTTTCAGCCTCCCCTCCATGTCGACCGAATTCTTGACTCCATGACTAAGAGCACTCGACAACAACAATATATTTTATATTTTAATGTCCCTTTCTGAATATCATCTCTAAAGAGGAGGATTCGTAGTCTAAACAACCTTGTTAGACTATATCCATGTCCATACAAGAGTAAACAATGTTACTAGAAGTTACTTTAGCCGAGGGTGTTATAATTTGAATGTGACATTGAGTTAAAAGTGACTAAAAGTGCTTTCAAGCCAAAGAGAGCTAAAATAGAGCACATGAGCTAAAATTATGTCAAAAATGAATTAGGGTTTCAAGAATCTATAAGAAAGGGTAAAAGGACCTAATTCATCGTTATGAAGAATTTGACTTGCTATATAAGGAGAGAGGTGCAGAGACACCCATAGGTTCATTTCGGTGTTGAGAGACACACCCTAGTCACTGGGAAGATTATCGAGATCTTCAATCCATCGTACTTCAACAACAACAATCCAGTTTGCAGTAGCTAGGGAGGACTTGTCTAGCTAGAGGTCACAGCTATTGAGAATTAGATTGATTCCCATTCAAGGAGAATCAATGATTCCCCTCTGACGCAGTTGAGAGGAGGGAAAGACCCTTCTATTATTTATTTTCTTGTCATATTTCGAAGAAGAAATCATCTTGGGTGCATTTCTAAGCCATTGAGGGTGAGACAATATGGGAGGACACATTTGGGATTCTTTAGAAGATGAGATCTAGGCAAATCTTTCTCACACATTTCAAAGGATCCTAGGGCGCTCATTTTGAGACTCTTATTAGTCGATTTCGATGGACGAATCACTAGGGTGCAATTTCTAGCAGCAGTGGGGACACATTTTTGAACGAGGATCCATCCGAGGTCCACACACAGCACCAGAGGGTCGATTGTCGGGGTGTCAGTTACCAATACTAAGTGAGAGGGAAAGGTGCATTAATTGGGATAGTGTTCAGTAAGATCTAAGGTGTGTAGCCACCAGGGCGCACAATCCAGTTCTGCAATAGTCGTCGGTGTGAGTTGTCGTAGTGCACAATAGACCATCCAACTCCCATCATATCCAGGAGTCATCTTGTATCATCTGGCATGTTGAAACATGCACGTTGAATGCATCCAGAAACTCTGAGTGTATCATCCTAGACTATTCGGATATGGGATATTACATATATATGGTGGGTAGAAAGGGACAAACTACATATCAATCCAAATGGATGTTTGTAGAAACATTGCAACACAAATTCCCTCATTTAATAATAGAAGCAGGGATGCTTCCAGATATAAACAAGGAGGAACTCGGTCACCAAGAAGGGAACGCCCCTTCCTTGGCCGCTCAGGAGGAGGAGGGAACTCCATAATAATTTTTTGGTAACTTTATTATGCTACATGAATTTCTATTATAAACAACTTTTCTTCATCAATTACTATTGTAAATAGCTTCGCTTCAACATTTTTTGTTGAAAACAACTAATAACGAGAAAGAAAAAACCAAGTTTATTATAAAAGGCACTCCTCTTTTACTCAATAAAATTGATGGTCATTTTCTGGTCTAATTCATTTTTTCCTTTATTATTTATTCTATGTTTTCATTGTTTCCTATGTTTCCTATTCTATGATATTAGATAGTGCATGAAAATTTCTAGTTAAGTTTTAGATCTCCATGCACATGAATTGTGGATAATGTCATAATGTTAAGGGTTGATACATTAAAAACATATGAACATAATGTTAAAGGTTGATACATTAAAAATATATTAACAATTGTATCGGTTATCAATGTTATATGTTAGCATGTTAGAAAGGTAAATGTTATATATGTATTATTAATGTTATAGATTAATATAAAAAAAACCATAATTGTATCTGTTATCAATGTTATATGTTAGCATGTTAGATAGATAAATGTTATATATGTATTATTAATGTTATAAATTAATATAGAAAAACATATTATATAAATTGTTACCGCCGAGTGAGTGAAGCATCTCAAAAGTGCGAGGAACCCGAAATTTGATGACTGAAATGTGTTCGTTCGTATATGGCAACTGCTAGACACGATACTGTGACTTTCAAAGTATTTTTATTTCTTTAAATATATATCTATCGTTAAAAATGCTTAACCTATACCTAATAATTATATATCTTGAAATTATTTCTAGTAAATAAAAACATTTCTATCCAGTAAGTAATCGATAACATTTCTATAGTGAGCCGGATAGCTGAGCATCTCCAAAGTGACGGAAACTCAAAATTAATTAATTTGATGACAAATATTCCGTTTGATGTCAAAATTTTTCCTTTTAAAATCAATTAATTTGATTCTGGAAAGTGATTCGTTTATGGCAACTGCTAGAGGGGATGTTGTGAGACCTCAGACCGTTGACGAATTAGAAAAACGCCCAAAAAAAAGTGTCACGTGATTAGATAGGAATATATTCAAATCTAATTCTCAATAAAAATTCGTTGTAATGAACAGTTTTCTAAAATGAAATGTTAGAAAACTGATCAGATATAACTATGACAGTATATGTTTTTTTTTTTAATTATATATATACTACTAGCAACAATCACATTTATGTAAAAAGTGGTTGATATATGCGGATCGACGTCATTAATTTAAAAGAGTGGAAAATAGCATCGATCGGGGTATATCAACCACTTTTTACATAAATGTGGTTGTTGCTAGTTGACGATCGACGTGCATCACCACAACCATAAACATATTTTGATACAATTTAAATGTAATATTTAAATATTATTTAGTAATTACTTAATTATTATTTAAAATAAAATAATTAAAAATTTAGTTAATATTCATATAAAATTAAAAAATTTAATAATAATACTTAAATAATAATAAATAATAATTTAATTATTAAATAATAATAAATTATTATTTTTTTATAAAAAAATATTAAACAATAAATAAATTATTAGAAATTGATTATTTAATTATAGAAAATTAATTAATTAGGAATTATATAATAATATTTATTAAGTAATAATAATTAAATTATTAAAATTAGTCAATTATTAATTGTTTAATAAAACATATATACATTAATAAAGTATTAGAATTTCAAAAAATACAATAATACATAACATTAACAAAGTATTTACATTGATAAAATATTAATAATGCATGAATAAAATAAAAATACATTATAAGAAAAACACATTAATATATTTATAATAGATTGATGTATTATTTAAACTATACATTAATGATATATGATATATAAATGGATGTATAAAATACTAAATACATTAATGTGTTAAGTATTAAATGTATAAAACAATACTTACTACAATAATGCATTAAATGTATTAATGCGTTAATGTATTTAATGTATTTAATGCATTAATACATTAATACATTAAATGTATTAATCCATGAAATGCATTAATGCATTAAATGTATTAATGCATTAAATGCATTAACTGTATTAATGCATTAATATGTTAATGTATTTAATACATTAATAGATTAATGTATTAATGCATTAAATACATTAATGTGTTAATGTATTTAATACATTAACGTATTAAATACATTATTAATGTATTTAATACATTAACATATTAAATACATTATTATATTAATGTATTAATACATTAATGAATTAAATACATTAATGTATTAATGCATTAAATACATTAATATATTAATACATTAATGTAGTAATGTATTTAATACATTATTAATGTATTAAATATTTTTTGTCACATCGCGACGTTCGAAGATGTTCATCACATCGCGATATTGGGAAATATTCGTCAGAGTGCGACGTTTGGAAATGTTAGTCACAATGAGATGTATGGAATCATGTTTTACTTTTTAGACAATGATTTATATGTTTTCTAAGGACATTCATAACAAAAGGGAAATTTTCGTCACATTGTGACGATGAGAAACGTGCGTCAAAATGCGACATTGGGAAATGTTCGTCAAAATGCGACGTAGGAAAATGTTTGTCATAATGAGACATAGGGAAATGGTCATCATAATGCAATGTTAGTCACAATGCAATGAAAATGTTCATCATAATGCAATGAAAATGTTGGTCACAATGAGATGTATGGAATCATGTTTTACTTTTTAGAAAATGATTTATATTTTTCCTAAGGACATTGATAGAAAAAGGGAAATGGTCGTCACATTGTGACAATGAGAAACGTTCGTTACAATGCGACATTGGGAAATGGTCGTCACATAGCGTTGTTGGGAAATGTTCATCATAATGCAATGTTAGTCATAATGAAATGGAAATGTTCATCATAATGCAATGGAAACGTTAGTCACAATGAGATGTATGGAATCATGTTATACATTTTAGACAATAATTTATACTTTTCCTAAGGACATTGATAACAAAAGGGAAGTGCTCGTCACATTGTGACGATGGGAAACGTTCGTCACAATGCGACATAGGGAAATGGTCATCACATTGCAACATTGGGAAATGTTCATCACAATGCGACGTAGGGAAATGCTCATCATAATGCAATGTTTGGAAACACTTGACATAGTGTAGAATCATCTTTTACTTTTGCGACGTTGGGAAAAAGGTCGTTAGATTGTGGCATCAAGAAATATTTGTCTATTGTGACGTACGAAAATGTTCATCACATCGTGACATTGGGAAATGTTCGTCAGAGTGGGACGTTTGGAAATGTTAGTCACAATGAGATGTATGGAATCATGTTTTACTTTTTAGACAATGATTTATATTTTTCCTAAAGACATTGATAACAAAAGGGAAATTTTCGTCACACTACAACGATGGGAAACGTTCGCCACAATGCGACATTGAAAAATGGTCGTCACATTGCGATGTTGGGAAATGTTCTTCACAATGTGACATAGGGAAATGTTCATCATAATGCAATGTTAATCACAATGCAATGGAAATGTTCATCATAATACAATGGAAATGTTAGTCACAATGAGATGTATGGAATCATGTTTTACTTTTTAGACAATGATTTGTATTTTTCCTAAGGACAATGATAACAAAAGGGAAATGTTTGTCACATTGTGACGATGGGAAACGTTCATCACAATGTGACATTGGGAAATGGTCGTCACATTGCGACGTTGTGAAATGTTCATCACAATGAGATGTAGGGAAATGTTCATCATAATACAATGTTTGGAAACACTTGACACAGTGTAGAATCATCTTTTACTATTGCGATGTTGGGAAACTGGTCATTATAATGTGGCGTATAATGTTTGGAAATGTTTGTCACATTCTGACGTCAGAATATTCACGTATATCACACCGTGGTGCTATGGTTCATCATATAGTGATGACGAGTCTATGTGCATATCATTGCGACGCCAGGAAGTTCGTTGCATTGTCACAAAGGAAAGAGTTTTGTAACATAATGAGGTATGAGCATGAATGTCACATATCAAAGTGGTTTATGTTCATCACATTGCGACGTTAGCAAATGTTCATTTCATTGCAATGTAGGGCTATGTTTGTCACATTGCGACAATGGGTTCTGCACATCACATTATGAGAAGGCATTATATTCATCACATTGTGACGTTTGAAAATGTTTGGCACATTGTGCAATGAGAGGGCTAGGTTCATGAAAATGTGATGACAAGACTATGTCATAAAACATAACTATGGTAATATTAAATCATATTAATGATTTTGTTAGTACACACATGTCCTTTATATGGTCATGACATTGCAACATAGTGTTTTTTCTTATCAATCTATGGCATTAGAATAGGTTTATTACATTTTGATATCGGGTTATGCTTGTCACATTACAACGTTAAGGAATGGTCATCTCATTGCAATGTTGGGCTATGTTTGTCACATTGCGAAATTAGCTTGTTTATGTCACATTGGGACAATGGGTTATGTTTGTTATATTACAAAATTTACAAATGTTTCTCACATTGTGCCATTAGGATATTTGTGTCACATTGCGACAAGGAGGCATATGTTTTTCATATTGCGACATTTCAAAATGTTTCACACATTATGATGTTAGGATATTTGTTTCACATCACATTGCGACAATAGTAATTTTTTGTCACTTTGCGACGACGAATCTATGTTTGTTACATTATGGAAATAGGGCTAGGTTCATAACCTTTCTATGTTACTATGTTAGTCAAAATGTGACAATGACGATGAATCTATGATGGGGCTATGTTCATCACATTGCGACAATAGGACTATGATGGTCACATTGCAACAATACTATGTTACTCATATTGCAACTTTGAATTTACTTTTCATATTACAACATTTGGTTATTTTTGTCACATGACAAGGTTGGTTCATGTTCCACACATTATGGAAA
>ML777977.1:546041-570735 GCA_009831015.1 Picea engelmannii
TCACAAAGATAGGAATTTTGAACTCATTTGATTTATTACATAGAAACAAACTTAGAATCATACTTGTTCTAAAAATATTGATAAAAAATCATCTTTAACTTTATAGATGATGATTTTTAGTTGTTCTAAATAAGTCTCCTACCCATACAAAACTTTCATTAAATTCCACATAGACAAATACATATAAAAGTTTTATTAAAACCCCTTATTAAAAAGAATAAATTCCACACACTCATTAAATCATATTTTCTAATCCTTAAAATAAATAGATGTCTTATAACACTCTTTGTATAATATAACTAATTATGTATATTCATAATAAATAATAATATAGTTAGTTATTATTATTATGTAATAATCATTAATTATTAATGTATCATGTATAATAACAACAAAGTATTAAAAATACTTTATTGATAATATTTGTAATGTCTATAATTTTTACTATTAATAAAGTATTAATAACAGTTTATTAATAAATTTAATAAATGATTGATATGTATTAATGATTATTAATAAAGTAGTATTAATAATATTAATAGTTATTATTATTATTATTAACTAATAATAATAATTAAAATCCCTTTATATTAATAATAACTATATTAATCATTTTTAATAATTCTAACAATCCTAATAACATTAACCTTAATAACCCAAACCTTAATTGCCATTCACCTTAATATATTATTAATACATTATTAGTAACATAATTAAGTATTAATATCATTTAATAATTATTATATGAAGGACATGTGTACACTAACCCTAATAACCATTAATCATAATATAATATTAATATAATATTGTTAACTATAAAAAATTAATATTAATTAATAAACATTATATAAAAGACATGTATACTCTTAAAAGAACTCTTTTATAATATAATTAAATACTTATATTATTAATAACCAATAATAAAGTTAATTGTTTTTTTTATTATTACTTAATTGTTTTTTTTTTATTATTACTTATATTTATAAATGTATTATATATAATAACATTAAACTATTAATAATATTTTATTAATAAGATTATTAATGAATATAGTTATGACAATCACATTAATATTAATAAAATATTAATAATATTTTATTAGTAAATTTTAAAAAATATTATTATATATTAATATTGTGATTAATAAATTATTATTAATAATATTAAAAAACTTAATCCTAATATAAATTAATATTTTTTCATTATTATCTAAATTTTGTATGAAAAGTTAGGTAAATGTGAGTCTAATCTCTCCATTTCAATTACTAATAAAAATCTCCATTTCAATTACTAATAAAAATCATTATGAGCCTAATCTCTTTTATTGTGAGCTTAATCTCTCCTGTTGGCCCCATTAATATTACGAGAAACCATAATATCAAATCACAAATAATAAAAATTAACTTACGAGACATCATAATATTTTGAAAGAAAAGGATAACATATGTGAACCATAAACCATGACCGATGTTTTCCAAAGGGTAAAGTATGAAATCAGAGAACCATATTTTCAATGAAAAGGACGGCGGAGGAGACTCATAATGTTTTCATAATTTTGAATTTTGTGTTTTCATAATTTTGAATAGAAGTTGTCTATATTAAATGCAAAGGATATCTGCTCGCCGCCTCAGCCTTCAATTGAGTCTAATATTATTGCTTCAGCATATCATTACATTATTTTAAAATGTTTGAAGGATGAAAATAACAAAACATCCACACAACTTGCAACCTTGTGTTTGTCGAGAGGAGTCGGGACTCAGGACTCGGATGTTGATTAATATATTAGTCCCTGTGTTCACAGACATTATTATGGATGGTCGAATCCAAGACCTAACCACCTGGTCACTCATTTGCATCAAAAACTATTCGCCTAGCCCTGCATATCCAGGCTTGGAGCAATAGATCTAATCAAGTGAGATTTTATTCATAAAATTTAAAACATGTCTTCCCAACCAATTTAAAGTTCAATCCGTAAAATTTAAAACTTAGCTCAAAGTGTCCTAGGTAGAGGAAGCAAAGACCACAAAGACCGGCTAATCCACCCCTCTCCGTGGCATAGTGAAAAGGAGGATACAGTAAATGTTTCTGCACATGGAGGTAAACAATAAAGCGGTTAATCCACTCCTCTTCGAGGCTCTAGTGGCACAGTGAAAGTGAAAGGGTGGATACAGTAAATGTTTCTTAAACATGGCCTATGAAACTGTCCATTGTTAAGAAAAAAATTTAAAAAATAGGTTAATCCGCTCATAGTGTGTCCGTTATGAAATGCCTGGATACATAAATGTATCCAGGTAACAACACATGGCCTATTGGTAAATGTATGAAACTGTAGAATTTATGAAAGGGTTTGGTAAAAAATTAGGGTAATCCACTCCTCCCCCTCTCTGCTCGCATATTCAGAGGATTATGAAACGCTTGGATACATAAGTGTTTCCTGTTAACAACACATGGCGTTAAAATATATGAAACCTCCCACTGGTAAAAAGTTAAAAAGTAGCTCTCAAACGGCGGATACATAAATGTTTCCTGAAACCGCTCGTGGTAAAACTTAAATGACTGCTTTCCACTTCTTTCTAAGAGCCATGCTAAAGTTTGATATAATTACACATGGTATCATCATTGTTTGTGCATTTCATGAGTTGATCTAGTAAATTCTTAATCATTTTATGTAAAAGTGAAAAAGTAAACATGATAAACTTACGATTTTATAAATGCAAGGGAGTTACTTCTTGCAATCTTATTCATTGATTTGGATGTAAGACAAAGAATATGCCAGCATCTTGAATTCCTGACCATTAAATTAAATTTAGTAATTAAAAACATGATTAATCGTACAATTCTGATAGGGAGACGCCTATAAGCATAAATATTGTGTATATGTATTTTTTTTAAATGTTTTAATTTATATCTTGAAATCATTTTTATTTAAAAAAAATCAATAAAATTGTGATGTAACAATTCTATGTTAATAATTGAGATCCAAAACCTAAACATGTATAGATCTAAATATGTATAGATTTACTTCATTGTGATGTACCAATTCTATGTTAATATTTGAGATCCAAACCTAAACATGTATAAATTTCAAGTAAATAGAATTTAACAAATTTCATATATAACATGATTTAAAATTCTATGTTAATATTTGAGATCTAAACCTAAACATGTATAAATTTCAAGTAAATAGAATTTAACAAATTTCATATATAACATGATTTTAAAAAATAGAGGTTAACGATAGAATTTAACAAATTTCATGATTTAAAAAAATAGAGGTTAACGATAGTGATAGAATCTAGGGGCTAACGATAATCATAGAATCACATAGGGATTTGAAAAAATACGGACTAACGACAATGATAGAATCTATCATATAATAGCTGAAATATATTTTACACGTTTTGACACCAAAAAAAAATTCATTATATCAAGTTCAATGGATTCTACCCTCACCAAGAATTAAATAGTTCGTCCAAAAATCATAATGAACAGAAATAGAGAAAACACTAATGAACTCTCAACAGATGAGAGAATGGATTAACAATGCAAGCCCTCGACAAATCTTGTCACAGGACAAATCTACTTCGCTATTAAACTCCTCAGCCAATGTTGTTTATTTAAAAAAAAATACTGGTTTCTATTTAAATAAAATTATTTTTAAAAAATACCTTATTTTTAAAAAAATCCCATGAGAATATCCAAACCCTAACTTAAAAAAGCGAACTATAACTAAAATATCTTCAATACTATAACGAACGATCCAAGCCAACAATCAATCATATTATCATTGTAACGAAGAACTAGATTAGTACAAGCTTTAAGAATATTGAACCTACTTCCTTCCTTTGTGTTATCTCCATATATGTCTATGCACTATCATTAATGGGAGAGCTAAAAGCCACAAATTAAATCTTCTTATCAAAAAAATAATATCATATCTAATGCAGTTTACAAACAAAAAGGAAATCTCCTTATCACGGAATTAGGTATCCAGATAGTAATAATCATTCGACATCTTAGCTAAGTAAGGAAAATGAATGCCCTATAATTTGCAGGGTCTTTCTGCCTCTAACAGATGCCACACAAACGATTCCTGGAAATCTTAAAACCCATTCAAGGTAATTCGATTCCTTGGCGATCTGACTAGACAAATAGGAATGAAAATCATTTTAGACTTACCAGATTTACAACCGATATTACTAGAACTTTTAATTACATTTCGTTGAAATATATAACCACACAAATATGAACGGAAATTATTTCTGCAAGCTACATGACTTGCAATCCATGGTAAACAGAATTTAGAGGTTCAATAATTACCTTGTGAAGGCTCCCAAGGCACCCAGTTTCATGAACAGCTTAATCAGGTCGCTTGATAGAATCCATGCGGTCGAGCATTGTCGAGAAAAAATGAAAAACGAATATAAGTATCCACGTTGAGCTCCGAAGGCACTCAGTTTGATGAACAGCTTAATCAGGTCGCTTGATAGAAGCCATGCGGTCGAGCACTGTCGAGAAAAAATGACATGAGAACGAATATAATTATCCACGGTGAGCTCCTACCGTAAGAGGAGGAGACTCGTGAAAAAAAGCTAAAAAGTAACCAATGTTGAAACGTCTTGGGCCATTTCCGTTTTGTCGATGGCCTTTCACCTAGGGTTTTTAATGCACTATCATTTTGTACGTCAGCTTTTCAACGGCCATATTTTCTCGGTCATCCTTTTTTGGTTTTTTTAGCTTTTCTAACGGTATGTTTTCAACGATTGTCATTTAACTTTACAACGGTCATCCTTTTTTGGCTTTTAGCTTTTTTAATTGTAAATTTTCAACGGTTGTCATTTAACGGAGTTTTCAAATTTTGGCATCTACGGGTTAACAGTGTCTTCGTAGTTTACATTGCGTGAAAGAGCAATTGGACCCACACAAAAGATTTAAAAGCAAATACATTTAGAATTGAATTCAAAATTTGACTATACCATTTAGAATTGAATTCAAAATTTGACTATACCATTGATTGAGGTTGGACTCTCATGGTTTGTAAATAGTGCTTTAATAAAAAAAATTGAATCCAACCCTTCCCCAAAAACTAATTAAGGGTGTACAACTTTTTTCATAAAATCTTCCCTTTGTTATTCAAAGGTGTGGACTTTTAAGATTATATATATATATATATATATATATATATATATATAATTAATGAGTATGTTTATTTTAAATAGATTTTTTCATATATTAGCTACGCTTAAATTGGATGTAAAGTGAATATGTTGCTTAGGTTTGAAATTTCAAACACATTGTTAAAGAAATTTTCTTTATTAAAGGTAATGATTTTAATGGAGTTATCATCAATGTTTAATGCATTTTGTGTGTCTAATTCCAATGCTAGTGTCATGTATACACTTTTTTGAAAATTGAATATAAAATGAACTTACAATAAATCACAATAATGTCTAAATCAAAATTACATCCTTTAAAGTTTTTTCAATTTTATTTTATATTATAATAAATAGTTTTTTAAATCTATTCAAAATTTGAATAGTTATAAAAATTAGCTTCTAATCTCCCCATCAAGAAATGAAATTAGCTATATGTCACTATAACTATAAATACAAGCATATGATGACTACATCTCATTATGATTATAAATACAATCATACAATATTTGCATCTCCTTATAGCTCTATGTATCGAAGACTATAACTCATTATAATTATAGCTAATACAATGCTATAATATGAAAACAAGGATCACAATTATGAAAATAGGGATGATAACCTCGAAAATAAAGTGGAAAATCAATTATAATGTTTGATGATCTAGGTGCATACTGGTGCCAACTAACCACCTCCATTGACTTACAATGTTTCTACATATTAGTAATAGTACTACATTTTTTTATCTCTTGAACTTCAATTGTAGTTTTTGGACGTTTCCTATGTTTTTTCGAGAACTGAAAAATTTATGATTTCCCTCATTAAAACCCACCTTTGAGAGCTTCTTGAGGTACACGTGATAAAGTATCATCCAATCTAGTTGGAAGTGTTATGTCACTAGATGGGTTTTGGCCAAGTGGCCTAGGAGCAAAGCACATAAGCCTACGGTGGTAAGCGTGTGTCTCATCAGTCACAAAGTTTGGGAGGAAATCCTAGAAGAGCAGTGGCTTAAAAACCTTCAAGGACTATGCAGGTACTTGGATCAAAACTAGTGTGGGAATTTAATACTAGATCTACTCATAGTTAGTGGGGTTAGAGCATATTTCCAACTCCTACTACAAGTACTAGTTATTAGGCCCAAAGTATGGATGTTGATAAAGGTTGGAAGGTTAAATAAAACAAAAGGAAGGGGTCTTCCTCTACTACTCCTTTGGAAAATCCTGGTAAAGTAGTGAGTCCTAGTCCTCTACCAAAGTCATTCCAGGAAATGGTGACCCTTTCCACATACAAGGGTCCTTCTTCCTTGAAAAATGTAACATTGAGAAACATATTTATTGGTATAAGGAACCCATTATTCCTTAAAAGGATCCTTCTTTCCTTTTTTGGAATCTCAGAGGGATGATGATCCTACGTCGTAAGCAGCAATTTGTTTGAGGAATTATGTAGGAGGATAAGCTAGACGTCGATTTTCTCTAGGAGGTGTGATTTTGAGATTCACAACCAAATGAACTATGTCTGGAATGGTCCGTTTTGGAGCACAAACCAATTTCAAGAAAGGGTGGGTATTGCTTGTTATATCCCCTTACCTTCATAAATTTTTTACATCATATTGTTATGACCCAGATAACCAATATGCTTGGGTTAATTTTTTTTATATAGGAAAGACTAATTTGATTTTGTTTATTGTATGTTCCCATCATCAATTTAACATGGATGTGCCTTTGGTAGGGGATCGTTTCTTCTGTGCGAGATGCAGAATGGATTGTGGGTGGTGACTTCAACATGGTGGAATGGAAGGGTCATAGAGAGGGTGGTGAAATTATTTTGTTGTGTGGCATGGAAAAGTAGGCATGGTCAAGTTGTAAGGACACCCTATAGTTTTTGTCCGAAATGGCAGTAAAAAGGTTTGAACTATGGAGGTTGGCTCACTTGGTCAAATTTTCATCACGGGAAGGAGACAATACATGAAATATTGGATAGGGTGTATGGCCCTTGGGATGTTATCTCCTTTTTTGGGAGGCTTTAAGTTGTCAATTAATTGATGGAGATGATTGGATTAGATCATTTTCCAATTTAGAGTACCATTTTGGTGTGCCACATGATTGATTCAAACCATTTTCTTTATAAATGTTAAGTTTTTCTCATTCAAATTCTCTTAATTTCCATGCATCGTTTCATCATGTTTGGAACTTTTTTCTACATTGTGTTTGGGATTTTGGTTAGATGTTATGGTGGGGGATGGGAGGTGGCCATTTAGAGACCTTTTAAATTCATGTGTGGTTGGGGGTGTAGTGTGTGTATGAACCATTGAGTAATTTTTGTTTTTCTTAAAAATAGGTATGCATAGTTTTAACTCACACGCTTAGAACTTAGAGGTTTGTCCAAGGTTAGTATGGATTCATGAGGGGGATGAGGGATCCACGTTATTATTTTATGTATTAAAGAAGAAATTGGTAGCTAACAAAGTTCTTTTAATTTGAAAATTTGATAATGTCCTTGAGGAATATTCCCCTAAGGTTTGAGGTATGTTTAGTGATCATTTTCATAATATTTTTTCTACATATCCCTTTACAAACGAGATTACTTCTACTAGGAATTTGTGTTACACGGTAGTGCCACACTTGAGGTCTTTGTTGTAGAGCATGATAGGTTGGACATGGATTTGACGAAGGATGGATGTTAGGGACCTAACCCCTCACATAGGTAGAATAATTTATTTCCATTTAATAAAGATCAATATTAATAAGGCCTATAAATAAGGAAGAATAAGTCCAATGTAAGAAGAACTAATAGAAGCTTCTGCTTCTAGAAGGATCTTTCTCTAGATTCTTCTTTTGATAGACATATTTAGTATAAATAGGAGTCGAGGGTATGATAAGTTTTGTCTTGGATATTATTGTAATAGAGCTCTGCTCTGCTAGAGGTTTCCCCCTCGAAGAGGAAAGTGACCATTTCTCTCAGTAATCAAAGTGCTCTTTCTGGTGTTATTCTTATATCATTTTGGTATTATTGTGGTGTTGTTCTAGTTATATTGTTGTTCATCTCCCATTTCTAGGTATTTATTTATGTTTTGCATACTTTTTTATATATGGAATATTACAAGTGGTATGAGAGTGAATATTTCCATGTAATAAAGGTCAATATCAATAAGGCCTAGGAATAAGGAAGAATAACTCCAATGTAAGAAGACCTAATAAAATCTTCCACTTATAAAAGGATATTTCTCTAGATTGTTCTTTTGATACACATATTTAGTATAAATAGGAGTTAAGGGTATGAGAAGCTTTGGCTTGGATATTATTGTAATAGAGATCTGTTGTAATGTACCTCAAATTTACCATAAAAAAAAATAAAATTCTATGACATAATTCAACTTTGTTTAAGCTTAGAATTTAAGAGAAGGTAAGATTCAATTTGATCCATAAAGACATCATTACCTAGTCTAGTTTACTTCGAACATAAAATTGTCAAAGTAATCATTTCTGCACATTTAATTATGCTTGTGATTGCAGGTTTGGATCTTTATGACTGTTAGAACAATAGGTAACTTGAATTTCTGCTATGTGCATGTGTAAGGGTGATATTATCATTTTTACTGTAGGAAATTCGCTTTAACTCTCTATTAACATCTGTACTTATTTCCACCTACAAGTAAGTATATACCTATAGCTTTCTCCATATAATAATTTAGGTACTTGTCATGCCCCATACACAGTGACTTGTAATATGAATTGAACTATTATTATACTTCTATCCCGGATGAAGATCCTCCAACATTCTCTACCAGTCCATTCATTACAGTATTTGAGATGTTCCTATAACAATAATTCCTACTATGTTCCTACAACTTTGTGAAGAAAAAGAGGTCAATCGGGTTTCGGTGATCACAAGTGCCGAACAAAACAAAGGACCCCATTGTTTCTTGAAATCTGAAATATGGAAAGACTGTGGGCCAGCACTTCAGGGTTTCGCGAGTACAAAATCCAAACATCAACAAACACAACAAGTCCCGAAATCGCAAAAGCTGACCAGTACTTTGGGATTTCGGAGTTCAATATTTCACGAGTACAAGTGCCCAAACAACACACAACAACTCCCAAAATTGCGAAAAGTGACCAGTACTTCAGGATTTCGGAATTCGGGACTTCAGGAGTTCTAGTATCATCATAAAAAAACTTTCAAAAATGCAAAAAAGGAAAAGTGGGTCCTGCATTTCGGGATTTCTGGGTTCGAAACTTCGTGAGTTCTCGTATCCAAACATCAACATAAACAAACTTCTGAAATGCGAAAGAAAAGAAAGGTGAGACCCATATTTCGAGATTTTAGGGTTTGGAACTTTGCGAGTTCTGGTGTTCAACATCAATACAAACAAACTTCTGAAATGCGAAAAAGGAAAGGTGAGAAACGCATTTTGGGATTTCAGGGTTCGGGGTTTCACAGTTTTCATAGCCAAACATCTAACATACAACAATTCTCGAATTGTAAAAAAGAAATGAACTAACATTTTGGGATTTCGGGGTTCAGGGTTTCGGGGTTTCAAATGCAAAACAACAACACACAACAACTCTCGAATTCTAAAAGATGAAAGGGTGTGGGACCAACACTTCAGGATTTCGAGATTTGGAAAAGCAAGGGAAATTCACATAAATGTAACCAACAAGTCCCGAATGTCGAAATTCACATTATTTTCATAATTCTAAGATTTTTGCCTTATACTGGTATTCTTACTTTCGTTCTGTGAAACAATAGATGTAGAAGGATTCAATATCCTTTTACCTATCAGAATTCCAAAAATCTAACTTCTGAGTTTTATATGCATATAATCTATTAAAGGGGTACAATAGGGAAACGTTTTATGTAAAAGTTAACTCCTATTATATTCACTTAGAGCCTCTTTAAACAATGAATTAAACGTCAATAGTACTAGATCTGTGCATCTATGTAAATACATGAATAAAAATATCATTCCATTAGAGTTTGGAAATTATAATTGATGATCTGAGGGATCTGAGTTTGGTTTCCACGGGTTCCCAGAATTCTTTAAATTTATGAATTTTGTACATCTAGTATTTTGACTTCAGATTAAACCTAACGAGTAGATAAATCGGCTTTCTTAAACTCAACTCCTATAAAATTAAATTTTCCTAGGATTTCCATATTTCGGGAAGGACCACTCTAGAATTTAAACTGTGATTGTAAATTTAATACCACGAGAAAGGTCATCCATTGAAAGAATTATTTCAAATTTAGAAACAATTAGATGCATAATATCAGTTACACAAAAAACATCCAAGAACAGAGAGGGAAAGGTTTATATTAATGCAATTAGATATAATCACTCAATAAATACCTGTCATCAATCAAAACATAGCCATTCAAAATAGAGAGGGGTAGATCAACATATCTGAATCCAATCCATGGGAAGACAAAGGGAACAACCACGTTCCTCCCAACTGTAGAACAGGGCAGCCAAATCACTTACCTAGTTCACCCCCTAGCCTCACCATGAATCCATGAGGGCGAACTTGGAGACTCCTCAACAATATTCCAAATTTTTCCAAAGTTATCCCCTTGCCTCACAATTTCTCAGAGGTTCTCATAAAAACAATAGGACTCACAATCCTTTCCCAGCATACTTGGCAGCGTCCTACCTCCTCGCATATGTTATTTATCAATTTTTTCCTAGGTCTTTTCCCCTCCTTTGGGGATTTTCGTATCTTTCTTAATGCTTGATTCTCAGGGGCTTCCAGTGGCCAAATCTCTGATTTTCCACTTGTAATAATCATCCCAGAGGCAGTTCTAACTTGTTCCCCACTCGTGGAGTCATGGTCAGCTGATTTTTAACATGGTTGTTCCATTTGTCCTCCTGCATTTAATATATAAATGTTCTGTTTTTATACAAGTGTCATAGTCAACTATTTAGTTGATTCAGATCAGATCTCTACCCAACAGTCACAATAATTAATTACAATTATTAAATTCGAAATTCAGAATTTCCATAAATGGCAAAAAATTTCGAGATTCAAATTTGCCAAAAATGGAAATAAATTTTCAGCACATTTCAAAAATAAAAATATTTTATTTTTGGGGGATGTCACATCCCATCCCCCTTCAGTAAAACATTTTCCTCAGTGTTCATTCCTTTCCTAGAATAGGATTGGATGATATTTCCGCAAATCTCCTTCCAGTTCCCAAGTGGCCTCCTCAGGACTAAATTGCTTCCATTGCACCTTTACTTGAGTGATGGATCTGTTCCGAAGTGTTATTTCTCTCTGGTCTAGAATGCACAGGTTTTCCACCTAGAATTTTCCTTTGGGTTTCAGCTGCACCAAGTTCCAATCAATCATATGAGTAGGGTCATGAATATACTCTTTCAACAAAGAAACATGGAATACATTATGAATTCTTATATTAGCTGGGAGTGGAAGTTGATATGCTATGGGTCCAATTCGAGCTAGTATCTCGAAGGGCCAACAAAATCTGGGTGCCATCTTGGCACAATTCCCTAACTTCAACGAGATTTTTCGGGCTTTGACCTTCAAGTAAACATGGTCTCCCACTTGAAATTCCAAGTGTCTTCTTTTCTGATCTCCATATCTCTTCTCTCTATCCTGTGCTTCTTTTAAGTTCTGTTGTACCCTTTTTACCATGATCTCCATTTGTTGGAGGATATTTGGTCCAACCATGAGTCTGTCAGCCAGGTTATCTCAGCTAATTGGAGTTGTACACTTTTTTCCATACAGTATTTCGAAAGGGATCAACTTAGCCGAAGTTTGGTACCCATTGTTATATGCAAATTCTACCAAATGTAGGTAGTCTTCCCACTTGTTCGGCTTTGTTCTTACATACATGCAGAGCATATCCTCTATGATTTGGTTTGTCCTTTCGGTCTGTCCATACGTTTGTGGATGATAACTCATACAAAAATTCAAATTAGTATTTAGCCCTGCAAACAATTCCTTCCAGAAAGCGGATGTGAATTTTACGTCTCTATCTAAAATCACTATTTTAGGAATACCATGTAGTCTAAAAAATTCTTTCATGAATATTTCAGCAATGTTAATAGCTTAAAAAGTAGACTGTATAGGAATAAAGTGTGCAGACTTACTGAGTTTATCGATTACAACCATGATAGAATCATTATGTTTCTGAGTTATAGTCAAACCTGTTATAAAGTCCAGCGATATGGTCTCCCATTTCCATTCTAGTACTGGTAATGGATGTAATAGGCCAGCTGGATGTTGGTGTTCAGCCTTAACCTGTTGACAATCTTGGCACCTAGCCAAGTACTCTGTTGTTTCGCCCTTCATGTTAGGCCAGTAAAATAGTTTTTTAAGTGCTCTTATTATCTTCTGGTAACCTGGATGGCCAGAATACGATTTCTTATGCACTTCATCTAAAATGGTTAATTTTAGTTCTACTGAATCTCGTATGTAAAGTCTGTTTTTAAATATTAATAGTCCCTTCTTGTCGATACTTATCTTTGGTTTATCTGAGTTTGTGATACTGTTTTGAAATTCTTCCATCATCTTAGTGTAATTTCCGTCATTAATACCTGTTGTTCTTATTCTTTGTTCCAGATCACTTTTTGCCCTGCTGATATTTATCTCAAATAACCCATGGACTCTTCTGCTTAAAGCATCTACTACTTTATTTTCCTTACCCTTGATATGTCTGACCTCAAAATCGAATTCACTCAAGAAGGCTAGCCACCTTGCTTGTCTTGCATTAAGGTCTAGTTGGTTAAACAAATATTTCACTCCGCTATTATCCATCAATAGTAAGAATTTTCTGCCCATTATATAGTGTCGCCACATTTTTAAGGCATGTATTACTGCTGCCAATTCTAAGTCATGAGTGACAAATATTCGCTCATGTTCCTTTAATTTCTAGGACTCATGACAAATCATGTGCCCTGCCTAAGTTAGAACACCACCTAGTCCCTCTTTAATTGCATCAACACATACTATGAAGTCTTTTTCTAGGTCTGCTACCTTCAAGATGGGCACCAATGTCAACAATTCTTTTAGATTGTTAAAACTGTCTTGACACTCTTGTGACTAGTTAAACTTGGTCTCTTTCTTTTGTAATGATGTGATAGGGTAGGCTATCTTGGAGAACCCTTTTATAAATCTGCGATAATATCTGGTGATTCCCATGAATGACCGGATATTTATCACATCCTTAGGCACTGGACATTCCATAATGGATTTTATCTTTTTCGGGTCTATGACAATACCTTCTGAGGAAATGACATGTCCTAAATATTGTATTTCTTTTTGATAAAAATCAAATTTGTTGAATTTTGCATATAGTTTGTGTTTCCTTAGTGTTTGTATAACTATTCATAAGTGTTCATCATGTTCCTCCTCCATTTTAGAATAGACCAAAATATCATCGATAAATACTACTACGAACTTGTCTAAGTACTGGATGAAGATGTTGTTCATCAAGCACATAAATATGGCTGGTGCATTAGTGAGTCCGAAAGGTATGACTAGAAACTCATAGTGTCTGTATCTTGTTTGAAAAGCTATTTTTTTTATGTCCTGGTCGTTTATTCTAACTTGATGATAATCGGATCGTAAATCCAATTTTGAGAAGATCTTGGCCCCACCAACTTGATCAAACAGATCATTTATCCTGGGTAAGGGGTATTTGTTATTAATGGTCACTTTGTTCAGTTGTTTATAATCAATACATAGTCTTAGAGTAATGTTTTTCCATTTTACAAAGAGGATTGATGCTCCCCATGGCGAGACACTTGGTCTGAAATATGCTTTGCCCAACAATTCCTGTAATTGTATTTTTAATTCTGTCAGTTCTGGTAGACTCATTCGGTAGGGTTCTTTTGAGATAGGGGCTGATCCAGGTAGTAATTCTATGGAGAAATCTATTTCTCTCCTAGGAGGTAATTAGGGTATCTCATCAACAAACATCTCTCTGAATTCAAATAGGACAACAAAGTATTCTAACTTGGGCTTATCCTCTTTTTCTAATAGATTCGTCACTTGGATGGTATAAACTTGACATCCCTTTCTAATACATTTCTTGAGTTGCATTGCTAAAACTTGTCTGACTAACACTAGTTTTGGTATTCCTTGGGCTATTCTAATAGTGCCAAAATTATCTTTGTAGCTAAGTATCTTTGTATAACAGTCTATTACTTCTTTGTGTTGTTCCAACCAATCCATCCCGATAATCATATCATAAGATACTAGTGGTAGGATGTTTAGAATGGTCCTTATCTTTTCACCATCGAAGCTGAACTCAAGATCAAAAATAAAGTTAACTACTTTTCTTTTAGTACATGTTGCTAGTTGTACAAGCCAAGATTTTTCATTCTTTTGTTTCTTAAGTTTATTCGACTCTACTACATCGGGAGTAATATAACTTAACATAGCTCTAGGGTCAATTAAAACAGAAATTTGAGTGTCATGGATATTACCTTCGATCTCTACCACTGAGGACTAGTGGCCAGCTTGTCGACCATCTATGGCTGCATTTATCCGATACAAACTTCTGCCCATGTCTCCCACTATCGAGGCTTCCCGCAAATTGTGAACAACAGTTCAGTTTGTTGCAATTAAACATGGATAGTTCCTCCTTAGATGAGGCTCTCCACACTCCCAACACTTTAATGGCTCATGGGATTTGTCCCCAAAATTCTTCGTTCCCAGGTTTACCGGTTTATCTCTACCTTGAGTATTCGGATGATTGGAGTGAAAATCCTTCCTTGGGAAACTTTTTGTTGCATTCCGATAAGGAGCCTACTAGTATCCCTTTTTCCACTGGTGCATTCCATCTTGCTTCTTATCCTTCCAGGTCTTGGGAAACTATACCCACTATTTATATTGGTCATAGTACATTAGTGCCTTCCTGAATGCCTCACTCAAGGATTTGGCGCTCTCAAACTCAATTCTGTCCTCGTAAGCCTGTGGTAAATAGCTTAAGAATCGTTGGATTTTTACCTTGTCCTTTCGAATGTACGGTACTAACCTTAATAGTTCCAGAAATTTATTTATAAGGTCCTCCATCGTCATTCGTCTGAGTCATAACTCATAAAATTATTTCGTCTTCCTTTCATAATAGCTTTCAGAAAGTTATTGTTTCTTAAAATACTTCTTAAAGTCAGACCATTCCAACTGTTTCTCCTTTAGGACCTTGGCCAATTTCAGGTCCTGCCACCAAATGCTGGCCTTCCCCTTCAGATTGTAGATGGCCATTTTGACCTTCATGTTGCTGGAATAGTTGTAGATTTGGAAGTATTTTTTGATGTCCAACAACCATGCCTCGGCTTCTTCTCCTGTCCTGGATTCTCCATCAAAAGTAGCAGGTTTAATATTTTTAAATTTTCCTTCAAGGTGGTCTGTTTGTTTTCTTTTTCTGTCTGGTATGGTTTTGTCTTCAGCTAAAGGTGTCCCTTCAGACGAACTGTCTCCTTTTTCTGTTTTCACACCAGAATTATTGGAGGCCCTTTTGCTGACCTCTTCCTTAGGGCTATCATATTTTAGGATTTTCTTGGTTACTATACTATGCAGGAGGAATTCATTTATCTCTTGTTGTTCCTGCTAGGGCTTATTCAATTTTTCATTGTCGGCCTTGAAAACCTGTAGTTCAACAATAAGGTTCTTCATTGTTTCCAACACCTCCGTGGGTGAACTTCCGTCATTGTTTTGTTCTGGGTCTCCAGAAGGTCCTTGTTGTGGATTCCCTTCCATCCTGATTTCTACACCTTCTTGAGATGCCATTATTCAACACAAAACATAAAAGCTTTATGTTTGTAATCCACAATATTTATTACTATTATTTTATTTTTTTTCATAGATCAGAATATGTACTAACCAATTAATGTGGCCCTGCTCTGGCCCAGTGTTGTAAATTTTTCTTTGATACCATATGTAATGTACCTCAAATTTACCAGAAAAAAAAATTTCTATGAAATAATTCATATTCGTTTAAGCTTAGAATTTAAGAGAAGGTAAGATTCAATTCGATCCATAAAGACATCGTTACCCAGTCTAGTTTACCTCGAACAGAAAATTGTCAAAGTAATCAGTTTTGTACATTTAATTATTCTTGTGATTGCAAGTCTGGATCTTTATAACTGTTAGAACAATAGGTAACTTGATTATCTGCTATGTGCATGTGTAAAGACGATATTATCATTTTTACTATAGGAAATTCGCTTTAACTCTCTATTAACATCTGTACTTATTTCCACCTACAAGTAAGTATAGACCTATATCTTTCTCCATATAATAATTTAGGTACTTGTCATGCCCCCTACACAGTGACCTGTAATATGAACTGTTATTATTATACTTCTATCTCGGATGAAGATCCTCCAACGTTCTCTACCATTCCATTCATTACAGTATTTGAGTTTTTCCTATAACAATAATTCCTACTATATTCCTACAACTTTGTGAAGAAAGAGAGGTCAATCGGTTTTCGGTGATAACAAGTGTCGAACAAAACAAAGGACCTCGTTGTTTGTCGAAATCTAAAATACGGAAAGACTATGGGCTAGCACTTCGGGGTTTTGGGGTTCTGGGTTTCGCGAGTACAAAAGCCAAACATCAACAAACACAACAACTCCCGAGATTGTGAAAGGTGACCAGTACTTCAGGATTTTGGAGTTTGGGATTTTGAAAGTACAAGTGCCCAAACAACACACAACAGCTCCCGAAATTGTGAAAAGTGACTAGTACTTCAGGATTTGGGAGTTTGAGACTTCGATAGTTCCAATATCATCATAAACAAACTTTCAAAGATGCGAAAAAGGAAAGGTGGGTCCCGCATTTAGGGATTTTGGGGTTCATAACTTCACGAGTTCCGGTATCGAAACATCGCCATAAACAAACTTCCAAAATGCGAAAGAAAAGAAAGGTGAGACACATATTTCATGATTTCAGGGTTTGGAACTTCACGAGTTCCGTTGTTCAACATCAATATAAACAAACTTCCAAAATGCAAAAAAGGAAAGGTGAGACCCGCATTTTAGGATTTCGGGGTTCAGGGTTTTCATAGCCAAACATCCAACATACAACAATTCGCAAATTGTGAAAAAGAAAGGAACTAACATTTCGGGATTTCAGGGTTTCAAATGCCAAACAAAAACACACAACTCCCAAATTCCGAAAGATGAAACGGCGTGGGACCAACACTTTGGGATTTCAGGATTTGGGGTTTCAGGGTTTGGAAAAGCAAGGGAACTTCACATAAATGTAACCAGCAAGTCTCGAATGTCAAAATTCACATTATTTTCATAATTCAAAGATTTTTGCCTTGTACTGGTATTCTTACTTTTGTTCTGTGAAACAGTAGGTGTAGAAGGATTCAATATCTATTTACCTATCAGAATTCTAAAAATATAACTTTTGAGTTTTATACGCATATAATCTATAAAAGGGGTACAATAGGGCAACATTTTCTATAAATGTTAACTCCTATTATATTCACTTAGAGCCTCTTTAAACAATGCATTAAACATCAACAATACTAGATCTGTGCATCTATGTAAATACATGAATAAGAATATCATTCCATCAGAGTTTGGAAATTATAAATGATGATCCGAGTGATCTAAGTTTGGTTTCTAGGGGTTCCCAGAATTCTTTAACTTTCTGAATTTTGTACATCTAGTATTTTGACTTCATATTAAACCTAACCCGTAGATGGATCAACTTTCTTAAACTAAACTCATATAAAAATAAATGTGCCTAGCATTTCCAAATTTTGGGAAGGACCACTCCAGAATTTAGACTATGATTGTAAATTTAATACCACGATAAAGGTCATCCATTGAAAGAATTATTTCAAATTTAGAAACAATTAGATGCATAATATCAGTTACACATAAAACATCCAAGAACAAAGAGGGAAAGGTTTATATTAACGCAATTAGATATAATCACTCAAGAGATACCTGCCATCAATCAAAACATAACCATTCAAAATAGAGAGGGGTAGATCAATGTATCTGAATCCAATCCATGGGAAGACAAAGGGAACAACCATGTTCCTCCCGAGCATAGAACAGGGCAACCAAATCACTTGCCCAGTTCACCCCCTAGCCTGACCATGAATCCATGAGGGCGAACTTGGAGACTCCTCAACAATATTCCAAAATTTTCCATAGTTATTCCCTTGCCTCACACTTGCTTGATAGTGCTCATAACAACAAGAGGACTTTCAATCCTTTCCCGTCATACTTGGTAGCATCATGCCTCCTCGCATATGCTATTTATCAATTTTTGCCCAGGTCTTTTTCCCTCCTTTGGGGATTTTCACAGCTTTCTTAGTCCCTGATTCTCAGGGGCTTCTAGTGGCCAAATATATGATTTTCCACTTGTAATAATCATCCCAGAGGTAGTTCCAACTTGTTCCCCACTCATGGAGTCATGGTCAGTTGATTTTTTACATGGTTGTTCCATTTGTCCTCCTGCATTTAATATATAAATGTTTTGTTTTTATACAAGTGTCATAGTCAACTAGTTAGTTGAGTCAGATCAGATCTCTGCCCAACAGTCACAATAATTAATTACAATTATTAAATTCGGAATTCGGAATTGCCATAAATGGCAAAAATTTTCCAGATTCAAATTTGCCAAAAACGGAAATAAATTTCTAACACATTTCAAAAGTAAAAATATTTTGTTTTGGGGGCATGTCACATCTTCTCTGCTGGAGGTTGACCTCTCGAAGAGGCAAGTGAACATTGCTCTTAGTAATCAAAGTGCTCTTTCTGGTGTTATTCTGGTATCATTTTGGTATTATTACAGTGTTGTTCTAGTTCTATTGTTGTTCTTCTGCCATTTCTAGCTATTTATTTTTGTTCTGCATACTTTTTTATTTCTTGAATATTACAATGAACACTTTATATCCCTTCACTTTATAAAGAATGGTAAATATTGAGGGATTGGTGGATTCTCTTGTGAGTTCTACAAGAAAATGTGGGGTAGCATTGGATATGACTTAAGTCACATAGCTTTCAAAGCCTTTTCTTTAAGATTTTTAATGAAATCCATTAATTAAGGGTTAATCAATATCATTATAGATAATTTTTCTAGACATACCAATGGGGGATGGTACCAATAACTCTACTATTTGTTTCTTACACATCATAGCTAAGGAAATGGCACTAAGAGCGAGGGATGTCATAAATAAGATTGAGCATAAGAAGAAAATAGTTTTTTCTCATGGGATGTTTATCCTCAACATATTGATTTCTTCTTAGGAGGACATGGAGTTGGATAAGGAGTTTAGGAAATAAGCTCTCTTCGTCAAAATTGATTTTGATAAATCCTATGAAATGCTTGACTAGGATTTCATTATTGATATGTTGTACTTCTTGGGTTTTAGTTTAATTTTGTGGGGATGGTTAGAACCATACTATATTTTTCCTCATCTTTTTTTACAGTGAAATATTACCTCTCTTCATGAATTCTCCTCCATCAATCTATTAGGTAGGGATGCCATGTGGCACCCTATATCTGTGTTCTAAATACTTATATATCCTTGGCTTTTTGTTCGATGTTTCCCATTTGTAGGGTAATATTTGGCGTGTTTCACTTCTATATTACTATGATGCATTGCATAATAATTTTGCATATGACTATTTACTATCTGTGCAAGTTGACTAGGAGTTGAGGGAAGGTGTTGGATATCGCTTGTCCATGTTTTTCTAGGCCTGTAGGAATATGGTTAGTGTTTATAAGACTAATTATTAGTTGGTTGGTCTAGATGAGCCTCCTAATTGGATTCCTCTCACTTGGAAATTCATTTGCATAGGTATAATAGTGATATACTTGGTATTCCCTCAACTATGGGTGTGTGTTATGTGGTTATGTGGGATTGGTGTTTGTATCATATTTAGTGTAAACACCTTCTTCAATAGTACAAAGACCTTCCATTTTCAATAAAAATCACTATAGAAATAAGATTCTTCAAGCATCACATATTTATTATGTATCTTATTGGCTTCCAAGTAGGGATCATGGTTGTCAAATGAGTGGTCTAATTTCTTGAGGGATTATCACGTAGGCAGCTACCATTGAGGTATCATATTCTCATGGATCATCTCATTGATAGGATCCATACCTTTTAGATTATGTGATGTAATTTTAGGTCCTCGCGGCTTCCAAGTATCTAGTTGTTTTATTATCAACATTATATGGGAAACATGGAAGAAGGTACTTGACTTGGTGTGGTGGTAGATGTTAGGAAATTAGGTGGGATGGGATTTGGCCAAAAGACAAATTTGGAGTTGGAAGGTGCAAAATGGATATGTTGTTGATAATCCCCACTTTCAGGGACACTGTGTAAGTAAGAAGAACATTTTTTATTGGAGGGATTATTGGGATGATAGTTCTCACTCTTTGAGGGACTAGACATCCATTTATTGTTAGTTTTCATTAGATTTTGTTGACCAAGATGATTTTATAAATGTTATCAGTCTTATTCTAGAGGAGGACCTATTCAAAATGAATATAAAAATGTTTTGTCTCTTTTGGCATGATTGTAGGTGGATATTTGGGCCCCCCTTGGTCTAACATGATTCTCATATCTTATAGTGTATACTTCATCAACAACATGGTCTCATACATGCATGAGGCACTCTGTCTTTGCTCTTCTGTGAGTGGGACCCTTTTCCTACCAATTAGATATTCCCAATCATTCTAAGCTCCATATTATTTTTCATGTCTCCTAATTAAAGAAATTGATTCGAACTAAGTGCCAAAATCAAACCATCCTTCCTCAGTTGGATGAAGAAGGTTTCATTTGGTTGCAGCCACAAGCAGTCTTGGACCAACGATAGCATCGCCTTCATGACTGAACCATCAAGGAAGTGTTAGTGTAGGGGAAAAAAACAACTCTAGAATATGCCACCTCGGAGTCGACCACCATTTTATAATACTTTCCTCATCTCAAGGCTTGAGGAAAGGGATTTTCTTCAAGGGGGAGGGCATATTATGGACCTAACCACCCTAACCGCTCACTTAGATAGAATAATATTTTTTCCATGTAATAAATTCCGACATTAGTTAATAAGGCCTATTTAATAATGTGAACAAGTCTAATGTAACAAGACTTAATAGAAGCTTTTGCTTCTAGAAATATTTTCCTCTAGAATGTTCCTTGCATGATATAATTAGTATAAATAAGAGTAGGAGGCATGAGAAAGCCTTGTCTTAAGAATTTTTGTAATAGAGAGTTTTTATGGTGTTGGTTTCCCCCTCGAAGAGGAAAGTGAACATTTCTTTCTTTTAGTAAATGTATTATTGTTGGTATTTCTATTCTCATTATTATTTTGTTCTATTTGTATTTGTTGAATATTATTGCTTCTAATTATTGCATTACTAGTACCTTAAAATCACCTAGTGCAACCCCATCCTTTATTATTCCCAAAAACTAGAACTTAGAGTGGCACCTAGTGACTGACTTTCGTGTCCTTAATAAATACATTGTTAAAAACCACTACCCCCTACCCATGATTGAGGATTTGTTGAACTGCTTAGAAGGGTCTTATTTCTTCACAAAGATGGATTGAAAAAATGCTTCCATGAAGTTTTCATGAACGAAAAAGAAACATAGAATACCTCTTTCAAGACCAAGTCTAGGCTTTTTGAGTGGCCAATAATGCCATTTGGGATGACAAATGCATCAACCATGTTTATGAGGTTAATTAATGATATATTTGGGTTCACTTGGGTAATTTTGTGGTTATTTTTCTAAAGGATATATCAGTATTCAGTATGTACTTGGAAGAACATCTTAAACATGTCTGCAACATACTTGAGCTACCACGAGCACATAGGCTTCAAGTGAAGAAAAATAAGTCATACATTGGAGAGACATCAATTCAGTATTTGAGATTCATATTTGAGACAACAATAGGTGCACCCAGATCCATCTCCGATATAGGCGTTGGCATAATGCACGTACCCTCCAATGCACATGACCTACATTTTTTAGTGGTAGGCATTAATTTCTAAAGGAAAATTGTCTCTCTTTTTTCCCAAGTGGCTCATCCTCTACAATATCTTTCTCAAGCCAAATGTATTGGGAATACAGAATTTGAGAACCACTTTGTGAGGATAAAGAAAAAATTATGCTTTTCCCCTCTTCTATGGTTTTTGGATATAAATAATCCCTTTGAGATTGATATGGATGCATCTTAGTTCATGATTGGGTTTGTACTTAAACATGTTGTCTGTTCGGTGGCATAGAATTCAAAGACTCTTGTAGTGGCTGAAGTTAATTACATCACATATGACAAGGAGTTCCATAGTTTGGTGTAAGAATTAAATCATTGGTTCCATTAGATTCTCGACAAAGAAATAAGTGTTCCTATAGATCATCACCCCCTCATATCATCAATTCATAGAGTAAGATTTAGGAGAAGCACCATCTGAAATGGGAAGATTATATTCAGAAATTACATCTAGTCATCAAATATAAGAAAAGATCCACTAAAACTATGGTTGACTTGTTAGGTTGGCTTCCTACTCAGTTACTTCACATTTTAGAGATGTTTTGTATAACATATGATGCTTGGAAATATATGTATGCTCAACATCAATGATTTGTTGAAATTTGGGGAGCGTTGCAACATCCTATAGTGATCAATCAAACTCATTTCCTACATTATACTATATGTGATGGTTGGCCCTACAAACTTAATCTATTGTGTGTGCCACAATCTAAAAATCATATTATTATAATCTGTGAAGCAAACACCTATTTGTGTGGGGGGAATTTCGACATATCAAAGACCATTATTAATGTCCAATGGCACTTCTATTGGCCTTCTTCGCCAAAACAAGTGGAGAATTTCATTTGCGCTTGCTCTCTATGTGATGCAAGAGCATCATAGCAGCAAGCAAGTGCGAAGGAGGAAGACAGTTGGGATGAACGCTATCACATTTTGGCACATGTCAAAAACGTTTTGAAATGTTTTTGAAAGTTTGAATGCGTAGACATTAATGAAATAGTTAAAAAGTCATAATTCCATATTGTAAATAGATCTTGAGCGATCCTCTCTCATCTGTAGGATGTAGAGGCATTTATTCCCAATTAATGAAAGTAGGTAGATTTAAATTCTAGATTAGACAGTTTTAGGAGATGAAGGGAAAACGATTATAGACACCCTCATCTTTGTATCATTTTATCAATTAGAGATTGTATGATTAAGCACATTAGCATAGAGGAGAAGCAGAGAGTAGTAGAGAAGAACCCATGTACAGAAGTTCTAAATTAATATATGAAGCCTTGATTCAGACTCATGGTGTTATGATGTTTTATGTTTCTACATGCTGAATAGTTTTCTTTTGTCGTTGTATTCTCTCTGTTTTGCATTTACTATTGTGTTTATGGTGAATGTATGATTCCATGATAAGTGTTTGAATTCTGAGAGAGTGAGAGAATGAGTTTCAATTGTTTCTCTTCCTGAGCAAGAGTTCCTGGAAGGAGTGCAATGAAACGTCCGCAAGGAGTGCGTTGATAGGTTTTCAGAGTTTATCTCTGAAATCTCAGGAGGGATACCATTGTTCTCATTTCAACTGAAGTGCAAGTCAAGCACTGAAGCCATGCAAGGTGTGCACAGGATGGTCTAGACCTTAGAAATTATAAACTAAGGTTGAGATATTGAAGGATTGTTGTTACAAGTTGCACAGAGTCAAGAGATTCAAATATTCAGGAATATTTGAAGAAGTGCCGCAAGGAATGCGTGTAGAAGTCTTCTGAAGACTTGAAGTTGGAAGGAAGCTCAGGAGGAGTAGTGTTTTAGAAAACATTCGAAGAGAGTTCAGGAAGTTTGATCCTTTAGAAGCATTCAAGGGGAGAAATTGGACGCTCGAAATTCTCTGAGGAAAACTCCTGAAACAACGAGGATTGTAGTATCTATAGAAACTGCAAGGTGGATAAGGTCCAACGAACCCATCCCTTTGGTATCTATAATTTAATGTGGGTTGTAGGTTTTGAACTTTTGGGGTCGTCAGATCATTTTGGGAATTCGGGGTTCGAAAGTCTAAAGTGTAAGCCAAAATCCTTGGCTCATCAAATTCCCGAAACGCGAAAGGAGTTTTCATGTGTGAAGGAAAAGAATGACAAGTTTGGATTTTTCAGAACTTCAAAGTTCGGGGTTTCAAGAGTCCTGAGGATGAGTGATCGGGACTTAGTAGGGAGGAAGGTCTGAATCTAGAGGCCAGGACAGAGTATTTGTCGAAATTTCAGAAATCGTCATTTCAGCATTTCCATTGACAAGGAGTAAAGCACTGACACGGAGTAGAGAACCCCATGTTAAGAACCAAACATCAATATAGCATAGAAAAACCTCAGGAAAAGTACTCAACGCCTTGAAAAAGAGATAATTTTAAATAATAAGCCTCTTCAAGGGGGCAACCTCCTTTTACCCCACTTAAATGTTCAAGTACAAGATGATTCAAAATGAAAATGTCTCCTTGGTATATATAGGAGAATAGGAGGTTTAATGGCCTAAAGCCGACATAAATAAAATAACATTACTAATCTAAATT
>ML777977.1:589104-608195 GCA_009831015.1 Picea engelmannii
ATACGCATAGCACAAAAAATTGTTTATCAACTTTTGAATCACTTGGGATTGCAATTAAACTTCCATTGATCAGACTATATCAAGGGCATAAAAAAATACAGTCCTTTTTACATTACAACAAACCCATAAGCAAGATTTCAATTCTATATAATACATGTTACATGTTACAGAGGTTGTTTAATACATCTATTTATTCCATTAAAGAATCTAAATACATGTAACTAGTTTATCCTTGGAACCCTAGATCAAAACTATCACAATGGAGTACCCAAGGGTGGGACCCTATATCACAATAAAAAAAACCTAGGAAGTTATATTTAACGCCGATAGATGGAACGTGAATAACTTTCGAGTGAGGCAACCTAGTGGATCCTTTTTCTCTTGGAACGATTTAAGTCATGCAATAGGGGAAAGATCGTGAATTAGTAAAACAATGTTAAGATAAAATCAACGAGAGTAAATATTGAAGATTTAATTACATGAACAATACTTAGCTTGAGATTTGGCGCAGGTGAAATTCCCATCGGTGGTGTTGAGCAAACTGTCTATAGGACCAAAGGGGAGGAGTGGACCAAGAAATGTCTGATGGGTGCCCTCTCAAGTAAACAAGGGTCCCATCATTAGTTAGGTAGTCAAAATAATTGAGTGTATGCACTAGAATGTAAATAAGCAAAGAAACAGTGCTAAACAAGTTAATACATTTCATAACCAGAATGAAAAAATTCTCACAGTTTAGTGCATATTCCACATAAATGATTCATTGCCCATTTGAGTACATCAATTACTATTTTTCTCTACTAAAGAAATGAAATTAGACAAGTGTAAACATAAAATTCCAAAACAAAGAGCTTAGATTAAATCGTTTAAGATAAGTTTAAATTCTGGAACTTTTACACACAGTGGAAGTCATATGACTCTAGTAATTCATGTACAAGTATGAATAATGTGAATAGATTTAGAGTAACAAACTAGGGTAATAAACTCTACACAGTAGTAACAATACCTTAACACACCCACATGAAATAGATTTTGACTTTACATCATATAATTTGTGGGTTAAACTTTTCATAGTAAGTCTCAGACACGTAACTCTTTAATAGCCGCTAGTTCGAAGACTCAACACTTATTCCAAACAGAAAAATAAATACGCAGCCTATGCCCTAGTGAATACCATGAGCGAACATAGGAATGACTGTAGGAACAAGAGAAATGTTTTAACCAAGGGATTCTCAGGCGAGAGGCATGCCAAGTACTTGTCAAAATAAAAATGAGCGTATAAGTAATAAAGAAATATCGAGGTCATGAATGTGTTAACAAAACCCTCATTACCCTTTCCGAATGGAGATATTCAAAACCAGTAAACTCTATGTTTTTATATATGGGTAAACAAAGAATTATCGGACAGAGGATCTCAAGAACATGGTTACGTTTCACATTACATAGAGTACTTTTTTATGTGACGATAAACCAGGGTGTTTTTAACTTTGCAAATATTTTAATAAGAATATTTTATTATAGAGAGCAGCAGCTTAACCAATGAACAGTTGGGAAATTAGAAGGTAACACATGATGCATAAGGGGGTTCTATCCTTCAACCTATGCACAGGAAACAAACAAAGTTTTAACCAAGTCACAGACATGAAAGGAATCTACGCATTCAATGGTATACCCGCAAGTTCCTTCATCAATTTGTTAGTACTACCAAACTTTACAGAACAAAGTTACATGGTTAAGGAGGCATGATATCTCTTGTAAACCGAGGATGAAGGTTAAATTTAATCCCATAAAGATAAGCGTAAAACCATTAAATAATGAGAAAGGACTTAATATTTCTTAGTATTACTTAGTTTCACATTACTTTTGGTGAGATAACTAGGAATTTGCTAACTCTTAGAGGAACCCTGTAAAACCCTAGTTCAAGAACAAAAAACCACAGGAGTGGACCAAGATGTAAAAAATTGTAGAAATAGTAAATAGTTTCATTGCTAATGTGATGGATGGCATGCAAGAACTTAACTTTTTGAGTGTAGTAGGAACACCAGATGACCCCAAGCCTTTTCCACTGATATTCAAGATAGAACTGCCATTGTTTCTAGCCAAGAGCTGAGGGATGAGTAATGCACAGAGGCAAACACTCAACATCTCTGGAGGGAAGGGTTACAATGACCTACCTCATTTTAAAATGTTACAATGACCTACCTCATTTTAGTGAGGATTACGAAATGTTAAAATGCCATGTGACATGATGAAGGTGGCATGATTCGTATTGGTCATGATGGCCGAGACATATATCACGGGAGGTACTATTGCAGGTAGCCATTAATAGATTAGACAGAGGTTTTAACCAACATATAAAAATCCTTTATTCGACTTCATACCAATCTTTTGTAGAGTTTGAGGACAACTAAGTTAGGGTTGCAACTATACCCATTAGTCGTGCCCACCTCTAGTTCAGTTAAAGGTCAAACCATCTGGTTCAATCGTGTTATCGAGCTCGGGATGGATGACTATTATCATTGGGCCTCATAATGATGCCAACAATCAACCATTCTTTTAGTTACTGTGGTAATAGTGGTCGGAATTTTAACCATAGACATTTCCATGAAGCCTATTACTTAGACAGTTAAGATGTAGAGCCACCTTTATTCTAAAATTTGTGTTATATTCGATAAAGGAATATGCATATGCTTTGAAACCAAATTTATATAGGACCCTTTATGTTATAAGTAATTATTTATGCATAGAGTAGGTGGTAATGCTAGTGGGGTTTTAATAATTTAAACGTTAAATGTTTATTCATAGAAATGGTTGTAATGCTAGTCGAGTTTTAATAAGTTAAACACTAACCCTTATACTTTCATTAGTGAATGGGAATGTTAGTAACTAGGAGACTAGGGTATAGTGAAGCTATCCCTTAACCATGAATCCATGTGTGATTACTGTGCAGTATGGAATATCTTAGAGGTATATTCTTTTATATACGATATTTGGATTTATCAATAAAATGGTAACGTAAACCAGGTGAAAGTCAATAGTGATGACAAACATATTTTAATATATTAATTTTATGTTTTTCAAAATAAATTTTTTGAAGAGGTAAAGAGATTTAATGTCCATAACATTTTTTTTTAATTTGGTAAATTTGGGGTACATTACATTCAGGATCTACTCATTCTTCTAGTTTAATTGTTACGATCACGATAGTAGTAGTGGGGTCCGTGTCGATGATCTATCTTGTTTCATTATTTTATGAATCATATTTTGAATTAGGGTTGGACTCATTTTCTTTGATCTCGACCACAAATGATTGTTTTGAGCACCATTCATCAATGTTGTGCCAGTGGATTTTATGGAAATCGTACCATTTTCGAGTGTCGTTCTTCGTCTTTCTGTTACCCTTCTTTTCCTATGGCTTGGGAGTGTTTTCGGGAGGATGTTTGTTAGGGCTGTCTTTACCATACTTTGGTTATTATGTATTTGCAGGCCTGAACTCTTTCTTGTGTTGGTGCCTAAATTTTTTCTCGATTTTGAAAACATATCGATAGGAAACTCCCAGTGATGATATATCTAGGAAATCCATTTTGGTTTGGATGTACCTACGAAGAGCCCTGCAATATTTCATAAGGAGACATCGCTCGAAGTAATTCATACCCAGTTTGGTGCACAAGGTATGGAAATTATTTCTGAACTTTGAAATAGTTTGGCCCCTCTCTTTCTATAGTGTGGTCCATCTCATGTATCGGTCGTCATAGTTAACAATAGAGTAATATTTTTTCTTGACCGCATCCATAAGAAAATCCCCATTGGGCTCAGCCCCATATATTCCAGAATCCTCTGTGGAAATTTTCTCCAAGTAAGTTTCCCACAAATGTCTGACATGGGGGAGAGAGTTAAGGAGTGATAAGGTGATATTTTCCCTATCGGAAAAATTATGAACAAAGAAATAACCTTCTATCGATTGAACTGTTTTTCCAAGGAATTCGCATCTATCTGACCTTCAAATATGGGAATATCAAAATTAACTTGTACCTTGAAATATGAGGTGTCTCCAAATTGGCCCGATCGAGGTGGATATTGATGGCCACCCACTTATTCCAACTAGATCAAAATATTTTGTTGGTAACTTAATATTTTTAGCAGTTGTTCGGTTCCTAAACTTTCAGGACCACTTTGAGGAGCTAAGAAATGTTTTTTCATGATCAAGAACCTCAATGTTAGCCAAAGGCTTTGATTCATCCCAAAACATTAATCTCTTCATCGATACCTTTCCAGTGAGTTATCGTGCACCCTAAACGAAGATTGTATGCCAAAGTTACGCCATCGGGAAGTTGATACACCAAACTACCCAAAACGGGGTCCACAAAATTGTTGGCCCAAAATGAAAACAGGGACCACAACACTATAATATGAAAACAAGGATCACAATTATGAAAATAGGGATAATAAAGTGGAAAATCAATTATAATGTTTGATGATCTAGGTAGATACGGGTGCCAACCAACCACCTTCACTGACTTAGAATGTTTCTACATCTTATCAATAGTAGTACATTTTTGTAGGTCTTGATCTTCAATTGTAGTTTTTGGGAATTTCCTATGTGTTTTTCACAAATGAAAAATTCATGATTTCCCCCACTCAAAACCACCTTTGATAGCTACTCGAGGTATAAGTGATACAGTATCATCCAACCTAGTTGGAAGTGTTAGGTCACTAGCTGGTTTTGTCCAAGTAACCAAGGAGGAAAGCAAATAGTACTAGGGTGGTGAGCCTCTGTCTCATCCGTCACAAAGCTTCGGGGGAAATCTTGGTAGGGGAGTGGCTTAATGGCATTCCAGGAGTATGTAGGTACTTGGATCACAACTAGTGTGGGAATTTCATTTTAGATCTAGTGATAGTTATTGTGGTTACAGCATATTTCCAACTCCTAGCACAAGTACTAGTTATTAGGCCCAAGGCATGGATGTTGATGAAGGTTGGAAGGTTAAATAAAAAAATAGGAATGGTTCTTCCTCTCCTACTCCTTTGGACAATTCTGGTAAGATAGTGAGTCCTACTCCTCTTCCAAATTAATTCAAGGAAATTGTGACCCTTTCCCCATACAAGGGTCCATCTTCCTTGAAAAATGTAACATTGAGAAACATATTTAGTGGTATAAGTAACCCTCTATTCCTTAAATGGATCCCTATTTACCTTTTTGGAATCTCAGAGCGATGATGATCCTATGTCGTAAGCGATTTTTTTGAGTAATTATGTAGGAGTATAAGCTAGACATGGATGGTTTCTTCTCTACGAGATGTGGAATGGATTGTCGGTGGTGAATTCAACATGGTAGAATGGAAGGGTCATAGAGAGGTTGGTGATTTTTTTGTGTGTGTGGCATGGATAAGTAGGCAAGGTCAAGGTGTAAGGACACCCTATAGTTTTTTATCCTAATCGAGGGTAAAAAGGGTTGAACTATGGAGGTTGTCTCACTTGGTACAATTTTCATTAGGGGAAGGAGACAATACATGCAATATTGGATAGGGTGTATGTCCCTTGGGACGCTATATCCTTTTTTGTGATTCTTTAAGTGGTCAATGTATTGATGGAGACGATTGGATTAGATCATTTTCCCATTTAGACTACCATTTTTGTGTGCCATATGATTGATTTAAACCATTTTCTTTATAAAATTTAAGTGTTTCTCATTCAAATTCTCCTAATTTCCATGAATCGATTCATCATGTTTGGAACTTTGTTCTACATTGTGTTTGGGATTATGGTTAGATGTTATGGCGGGAGGTGGGAGGTGGCCATTTCGAGACTAGATAAATTCATGTGTGGTTGGGGGTGTACTGTGTGTATGAACCATTGAGTAGTTTTTGTTTTTCTTAAGAATAGGTATGCATAGTTTTAACTCACAGGATTGTGCAACATTGCGGTGGATTCATGAGGGGGATGAGGGATAGAGGTTATTATTTTATTTATTAAAGAAGAAAGTGGTAGCTAACAAAGTTATTTCCATTTGAAAATATGATGATGTCCTTGAGGAATATGCCCCTAAGGTTTGAGGTATGTTTAGTTATCATTTTCATAATATTTTTTCTCCTTATCCCTTGACAAAGGAGATTACTGCTACTAGGAATTCTTGTTACAGAGTAGTTCCATACTTGAGGTATTTGTTGTATACCATGATAGGTTGGACATGGATTTGATGAAAGATGAACATTTTATATCCCCTAACTTTTTGCAGAACGATAAATATTGAGGGAATGATGGATTCACTTGTGATTTCTACAAGACTATGTGGAGTATCATTGGATATGACTTAAGTAACATAGCTTTCAAAGCCATTTCCTTAAGATGTTTAATGGAATCCATTAATTAAGGGTTAATCAATATCATTATTAAGAATTTTGGTAGGCATACCAACGGGGTATGGTACCAATAACTCTACTATGTGTTTCTTACACATCATAGCTAAGGAAATGACACTAAGAGAAAGGGATGCTATAAAGAAGATTGAGCATAAGACGAAAATATTTTTTTCTCATGGGAATTTTATCCTGGACATAGTTATTTCTTCTTAGGAGGACATGGAGTTGGATAGAGAGTTTAGGAAACAATCTCTCTTAGTCAAAATTGATTTTGATAAATCCTATGAAAGGTTTGACTAGGATTTCATTACTGATATGTTGTACTTTTTGGGTTTTAGTTTAATGTTTGTGTGGATGGTTACCACACTATTATATTTTTCCTCATCTTTTTTTGCAGTGAAATATTACCTCTCTTCATGAATTCTCCTCCATCAATCTATGAGGTAGGGATGCCATGTGGAACCCTATATCTTTGTTCTAAATACTTATGACCTTGGTTATTTGTTGGATGTTTCCAATTTGTAGCGTAATATTTGTGGTGTTTCACTTCTATATTACTATGATACACTGAATAATAATTTTGCATATGATTATTTTTTATCTATGCAAGTTGACTAGGAGTCAATGGAAGGTGTTGGAGATTGCTTTTATATGTTTTTATAGGCCTCTAGGAATATGGTTGGTGGTTATAAGACTAATTATTGGTTTGTTGGTCTATATGAGCCTCCTAATTGGGTTCCTCTAACTTGGAACTTCATATTCCTAGGTATAATAGTGAGATACATGGCATTGCCTCAACTATGGGTCTCTCTTATGTGGTTATGTGGGATTGGTTTTTGGATCATATACAGTGTAAACACCTTCTTCAATAGTACAAAGACCTTCCATTTTCCATAAAAATCACTATAGAAATAGGATTCTTCAAGAATTGCATATTTATTATGTATCTTATTGGCTTCCAAGAAGGGATCATGGTTGTAAAATGAGTGGTGCAATGTCTTGAGGTATGCTCAACTAGGCAACTACCATTTAGGTATCATCTTCTCATGGATCATGTTATTGATAGGATAAAGACAAATTTTGGATTATGTGATGTAATTTTAGGTCCTCACAACTTCCAAGTCTATAGTTGTTTTATTATCAAAATTATATGAGAAACATGGAAGAAGGTAGTTTACTTGGTTTGGTGGTAGATGTTAGGAAATAAGGTGGGATGGGATTTTTACAAAAGACAAATTTGGATTTGGAAGGTCCAAAATGGATATGTTGCAGATAATCCCTACTTTCAGGGGCATTGTGTAAGTAGGAATAATATTTTTTATTGGAGGGATTTGTGGGATGATAGTTCCCACTCTTTGAAGGACTAGACATCCATTTCTTGTTAGTTTTCGTTATATTTTGTAGACCAAAAAGTTTTTATGAATGTTATCATTCTTATTCTATAAGAGTACCTATTCAAAAGGAATATAAAAATGTCTGGTCTCTTTTGACATGATTGTAGGTGGATATCTTGGGCTCCCTTGGTCTAATATGATTCTCATATCTTATAGTGTATACTTCATCAATAACATGGCCTCATACATGTATGAGGACTCTATCTCTTCTCTTTTTCATGTCTCCTACTTAAAAGAAATTGATTGGAACTAAGTCCCAAAATCAAACCATCCTTCCTTAGTTGGTTAAAGAAGGTTTTGTTTGGTTGTAGATGCAAACAGTCTTGGACCAGCGAGAGCATCACCTTCATGACTGAACCATCAAGGAAGTGTTAGTGAAGTGGAAAGAAACAACTCGAGAAGATGCCACCTATGAGTCGACCACCATTTTCCAATACTTTCCTCATCTCAAGCCTTCAGGAAAATGATTTTATTCAAGGGGGAGGGAATATTATGGACCTAACTTCCCTAACCCCTCACTTAGGTAGAATAATATTTTTTCCATGTAATAAATTCCGACATTAGTTAATAGGGCCTATTTAATAATGTGAACAAGTCTAATGTAAGAAGACTTAATATAAGATTTGTTTCCAAAAATATTTTCCTCTAGAATGTTCTTTGGATGATAGACTTAGTAAAAATAAGAGTAGGAGGCATGGGAAAGCTTTGTCTTAATATTTTTTGTAATAGAGAGTTTTTATGTTGGAGGTTTCCCCCTCGAAGAGGAAAGTGAACATTTCTTTCTTTTAGTAAAGGTATTATTGTTGGTATTTCTATTCTCATTATCCTTTTGTTCTGTTGGTATTTGTTGAATATTATTATTTTTTATTATTGCATTACATATAGTACATTACAATCACCTATTGCAACCCCATCCTTTATTATTCCCAAAAACTAGAACTTAGAGTGACGCCTAGTGAGTGACTTTCGTGTCCTTAATAAAGACATTGTTAAAAACCACTACCCCTTACCCCTGATTGAGGATTTTTTGAACCAGTTAGAAGGGTCTTGTTTCTTCACAAAGATGGATTTGAAAAAAATCTACCATGAATTTCACATGAATGAAAAAGACACATGGAATAACACTTTCAAGACCAAGTTTTGTATTTTTGAGTGGTCAATAATGCCATTTGGGATGACAAATGCGCCGACCATATTTATGCGGTTAATTAATGATATCTTTGGATGTACTTCTGTAAGTTTGTGGTTATTTTTCACAATGATATATTGGTATTCATTATGACCTGATAATAACATCTTAAACATATATGCAACATACTTGAGCTACTGCGGGCCCATAGGCATTAAGTGAAGGAAAATGAGTCATACTTTGGAGAGACATCAGTTCAGTATTTGAGATTCATATTTTGCACGACAAGGGGTGCACCTAGATCCATCTCCAGTATAGGATTTGACACAATGCATGTGCCCTCCAATTCACATGAACTCAAGATTTTAATGGGAGGCATTAATTTCTAAAGTAAATTTCTTTCTCTTTTTTCCCAAGTGGCTTATCCTCTAATGTAGCTATCCCAAGCCAAATTTATTTGGAATACATAATTCGAGAACCACTTTGTGAGGATAAATACAACATTATGTTTTTCCCTTGTTCAATAGTTGTTGGATATAAATAATCCCTTTGAGATTGAGATGGATGCATCTTAGTTCACGATTGGGGTTGTACTTAAACATGGATTTCTTCTGGTGGCATAGCATTCAAAGACTCTTGTAGCGACCAAAGTTAATTACATCACCTATGACAAGGATTTTTATAGTTTGGTGTAGGAATGAAATAATTGGTGCCATTACATTCTCGACAAAGAAATAATTCTTCATATAGATCATCACCCCCTGATCTTAATCAATTCACAGAGTAGGATTTAGGAGAAGCACCATCTGAAATGGGAAGCTTATATTCAGAAATTCTATATAGTCATCAAATATAGGAAGGGATCCACTAAAAAAATGGTTGAATTGTTAGGTCAATCTCCTAAGTAGGTCCTGCACATTTTAGAGATGTTTTTTGTGGCATATGATGCTTGGGAAGATATGTATGCATAGGATCCATGCTTTGGTGAAATTTGGGGAGCGTTGAAACATCCTATAGTGATTAATCAAACTCCCTTCATATATTATAAGATCCATGATGGTTGGCCCTAAAAATGTAATCAACCGTGTGTGCCACAGTCTGAAGATCATATTATTCTCATCTGTGAAGCACACACCTATTCGTGTGGGGGGAATTTAGGCATTTCAAAGACCATTCTCAATGTCCAATGCCACTTCTACTGGCGTGCTTCACCAAAACAAGTGGATAATTTCATTTTTGCTTTCTCTCTATGTTTGTAAAGTAATCCATCCAATCGCAATTACAGTCTCTACCAGCCTTTACCTATGCCCTCACGTCCTTGGGAATCTATTTCCATGGAATTTTTGAGTGGCATTCTGACCACTCTCCACAAATATGATGCTATTTGGGTGGTCGTGTGTCATTTTTAGAAGATGGGTCTCTTTATCCCTCGTCATAATACTACCTCTACCTCTTAGAAAAAAATCTCTTCTTCCATCATATTTGGATCAATTTCGGCTTTCCCAATAGCATTATTTTTTATATTGACTATTATTTTCTAAGTACCTTTTGGTATACTCTTTGTTATTTATTTGGTTTCCAACTTATTTTTTCCACAACATTTGACCCCCAAACCGAGAGACAAACAAAAGTTATCAATCATATTTTTTTCCACTCTGTTCAGAGTTGGTTTTTTAAAAACACGCAGTGGGACTCCTATTTCCATATTATATAGCATAGTTACAATAGGGCTACACACTCGTCCACAAGTTTCTCGCCCTTCAATGTTTATTTTTTATTTTATCCCCCTGCACCCTCAAAGATGACCCTTACGCTCACTCTTTCTAGATATGCACATCATAAACAAGAACAATCAACACAACATTTTATCGACAATTTATGTCAGCACCATACTCAAGTAGCAATTGCCTTGCAAGCAACACAAACCCCTGCAAAATAAAGGCATGATAAGCAATGCACGCCATTGTTATTTCATTCGGGAGATAATATTGTGTTATTATTGGATAAATATTGATTCAAATGAAACCATCATAAGATACACCCACTAAAATATGGCCCATAGACTATTCTAGAACACATCGTAGAGAATGCATATCGCTTCGAGTTGTCGAGATCTAGATTATTTTCGTCATGAAATGAGAGAGGACATATAATAAATAAATGTAATGTAATATATCAGATATCCAATAATAGAACAAATATATATCAAGGATATAACAATAAAAACAAAGATACATTAATACACAATTTCTATTAATGAGCGAAATCTACAAAACTATAGAAATACAGAGTGAAAGACTCGCTAGAATGGTGGAAACTTATCTCTGAGAAGAGATGTGATGGATAATCACATTAAAAAGAATATTATTGTTACAATGAGGCTCCAAAGACCTTTTTATCACAAATAAAATCCAAAACCCTAACCCTAAAAGATGAAAATCCAACAGTTTTGTGGATCTCATTTTGGGTAGTTTGGTGTATCAGCTTCTCGGGGGGTGTAACTTTGGCATAAATCTTCGTTTTGGGTGTCCGATAGCTTGTTGGGAAGGTATCGAAAAGGTTCTTCATTTTGGGGGCTCAATGAGAGACTTTGGATATCATTAAGGTGCCTGATCATGAAAAATGAGTCGTTTAGGATGTCAAAATTGCCACGAAAATTTATGTATCGAAAAACTACTAAAAATAGTAAATTGCCAACAAACTATTTTGAGCCAGTTGGAATAGGTGGGTGGCTAGCGATATCCACTTGTATCAATCCTCCCTCGTTAGGAAGAAATTTTCTCCATTGTGTTGAGTTCCCTAGGTTGAGGGGGAAGCGTTTGTTGAATCTAAACCTTGGTGAGTTGCCTGCCTTGTTGGAGAAGTTGTATTGATTTATTTGTGGGAGTTTGTTGAGAACATGATGAGATGATTGTGTGCAAAAGGAATATTTTCACTTTTATTTAATATTTTTGACCTGGTTCTATTGGATATAAGGTTCTTGGACTGATGTTGCAGTGGCTACAATGTCCTTCTCACCTTTTGAAAAAATTGTGAAGAAATTGAATTTGTTAGTATGAGATACCACCTTGCGGCACTACTTAGGTGGGACAATAGCTAGAAATACCTCTGGTATCCTCTAAAGAGGACCCCCAAGAGTAACAAGGACACTATAGGGTCGAGGCTCATAAACAACATGGCGCTTCCACATATATGACTCTCCCAAAAGAACATCAAAGACATCCAATGGGGAAACATCACATAATATCTCATCCTTGAAGGGTTGGATGTTGTATGACAATCGAAACTGATGGCTGACATGGAGATCTCATCCCTCGTCAAGACACCTGATGTTGTATGGTTGTGGCTGTGTTGTTGTAGACAATCTCAACTGTTTGACGACCTCTATTTAGATGAGGTTCTTATGTCATATGCTATCAACAATAAAATACAGCGGGGTCCCCTTCACCCACATATGTGAATGAAAAAGGGTATCCCCTTCTTCAAGATATGCTAATTCTTCTGGTTGAATTGTTACTGTCGTGACAACAGTAGTGGGGTCTGCATCGATGATATGTATTATTTTATTATTTTCTGAATCATATTTTGGATCAGGGTTCGACTTATTTTCTTTGATCTCGACCACAAATGGTTGTTTTGAGCGACATTCATCAATGTTGTGCCAGTGTATTTTATGGAAATCACACAAATTTAATGTTTCCTTCTTCTTCCTTACGTTACCCTTCTTTTCCTATGGCTTGGGAGGGTTTTCGGGAGGCTGTTTTTTAGGGCCATCTTTATCATACTTTGATTATTGTGGATTTGTAGACCCAAACTCCCATTTGTTCTGGTTCCTAAAGTTTTTCTTGATTTTGACAACATATCGATAGGAAACTCCCAATGATGATATATTCAGGAAACCCATTTCGGTTTGGATGTACCTATGCAGAGCCCCGCGATACTTCAGAACCAAACGTCGCTCAGAGTATTTGATACCCACCTTGGTGCACAAGGTATGGAAATTATTTGTGAACTTTGGCACTGTTTGGCCCCTCTCTTGCCGCAGTGTGGTCCATATCATGTATTGATCATCATAGTTAGAAACAAGGTAATATTTTTCCTTGACCGCATCCCCAAGAAAATCCCCATTAGGCTCGACAAAAATATATTCCACACTCCTCTATGGAACTTTTCTCCAAGTAAGTTTCCCACCAATGTTTGACACTAGGGAGAGACTTAAGGAGTGCGGAGGTGATATTTTCCCTATCGAAAAAATTATAAACAAGGAAATAACCTTCTAGTATATTTAACCATTTTTCCAAGGCATCTGCATCTATATGACATTCACATATGAGAATATTAAAATTAACTTGTACCTTGAAAGACAAGGTGCCTCCAAAGTGGCTTGATCTAGGTGGATATTGGTGGCCATCCACCTATTCCAACTGGCTCAAAATAGTGTGTTGGTAACTTAATATTTTGCGCAGTTGTTCAGTTCCTAAACATTCAGATCCATTTTCAGGAGCTATCGTGCACCCCAAACGAAGATTGTATGCCAAAGTTACGCCCTCAAGAAGTTGATACACCAAACTACCGAAAATGGGGTCCAAAAAAAGTGTTGTCTTTTCATCTTTTGGGGTTACAATTTTGGATTTTCTTTATGTTAGAAAGGCCTTTGGAGCAACATTGTTAAAATAATCTTCTTGCAAATGCAAGTATCTGTCACATCTCTTCTCGGAGGTAAGATGCCACCATTCTAGTGAGTCTTTCACTATGTATTTCTACAGTTTTGTACATTTCACTCATAAATACAAATTGTGTATTACTATATATTTGTGCCTCTTGTTATATATCTGATATCTCTTTGTTATATTATTGGCTCTCTTGCAATATCTCTGTATATTTATGTGTTATATCTCTGCTCTCATTTCTTGTTGAAAATAATCCAGATCATGGCTTCTTGATGAATATGTGCCTGTTGTTATTGATAGGAATTGAATGATGTGGGAAAAATTCTCCATCATTTCGTCCCTCTATTGCATGAGAGATTTTCCGGGCAATATATTAATAGAATTTGTTTCTCCGTCATTTTTATTTTCTTCCTCCATGGAAGGTTTCCTGCATGTGCAAGAGAGATTTTTCTGACGAGAGACAAGCTCGAGACCCAACTTTTTATACTCATACCTCGTCAAGGACATGCTCTAAAAAACAACCAAGAGAAGCCTTCTCTAATACCACTCATCCGGACTATTTTCGACAGGAAATGAGAGAGGAGATATAATAAATAAATGTACAGAGATATATTAGATATCCAATAATGTAAGAGAGATATATCAAATATATAACCATAAACAAAGAGATACAGTAAACCAAAATTTCTATTAATGAGCAAAATGTACAAAATTGTAGAAATACAGAGTGAAAGACTGCTATAATGGTGCCAACTTATCTCTGAGAAGATATGTGATGACTAATCACATTCATAAGAAGATGATTGTTACAATGAGGCTCCAAAGGTATTTTTATCATAAATAAAATCCAAATCCCTAACGTGAGAAGATGAAAAGGCAATAGTTTTTTGGACCCCGTTTTGGTTAGTTTGGTGTATCAACTTCTTGGGGACATAACTTTGGCATATGATCTCCATTTGGGGTGCATGATAGCTCGTTGGAAAGGTATCGATGCTGAGATTCATTTTGGGGGCTAAATAAGAGTCTTTAACTATCATTAAGATTCATGATCATGAAAAAGCGTCGTTTAGTCCCTCAAAATGGCCCCAAAAGTTTAGGAACTGAAAAATTGCTAAAAATAGTAATTTGCCAATGAATTATTGTGAGCCAGTTAGAATAGGAGGGTTGCCACTGTGATCCTCCTGGATCATGCTGAAACAACTTAACATACATGATGTGTTGAATGTGAACAACCTCAAGTTGTTTGAACCCCCTCTCTTGGATGACGAAATCATATGTTATCATCAAGTGGATAATATTCCAAGTTTTCAGCCTCCCCTTCTCGTCGACCGAATTCTCCACTCCAAGACTAGGAGCACTCACCAACAACAATATCTTTTATATCTTCTAGGTAGAAAATGATGAACTACATCTCATGCCAAATGGATGTTTGTAGGGACATTGTAACACAAATTCCTTCATTTGCTAGCAGAAGTAGGGGTGCTTCCATATCTAAACAAGGAGGAAATCTACTACCATGAAGGGCACACCCCTTCCTTGGCCACTCATGAGGAGGAGGGCACCCCATAATAAATTTTTGGTAATTTCTTTTTGCTTCATGAATTTATACTATGAACAACTTTGTTTCAACATTTTCTATTGTAAATAGCTTGGCTTCAACATTTTCTATTGTAAATAGCGAGAAGGAAAAAGTCACATTGCCTATAAAAGGCACTCCTCTCTTAGTCAATAGAACTAATAGAACTAATGGTCATTTTTTGGTCGAATTCATTTTCTCCCTTATTGTTTATTCTATGTTTGTAGATCAATTGTGGATAATGTTCTAATGTTAAGGGTTTATACATTAAAAATAAATTAACAATGGTATGTGTTATCAATGTTATATGATATTATAAAGGTAAATGGTATATATATATTATTAATGTTATAGATTAATATAAAAAAACATATTATATAAATTATATATGTTAATGATTATGTGTTATGAATAAGAAAATATAAAATATCAACTTAAATATTTAGGATTAATAAAAATTGTTAAATAAAAGAAACAATATTAAATAAAAAAGACTAAATTTAAAATTTATAATAATTATGAATATCAACCCTTAATTATATATAAAGTATTTAAATGTAATAAAATACGATTAAAAGAACATAAAAAAAAATAAGTATAATTATTATTAATCTACATTTCAAAAATTAACATTATTATTTTATATTAAAAATATTTTTTTTCAAAAATTTAAAAATCACATGTTTGGCCATATGAGTTAAGAGTCGATTAACGCTTTTACTAATTCTTTGAGCCGTGGGGACGAGGGGGTAACGAGTGTTGAGCGAAGCGAGATCCCCGAGGAGCCAATCAGTTCACCAACCATGGAGCCAATCACTTCACCAATCTCCTGGCCATTATTGAACAGAAGTTAGCACCTGCTCTCGTTAGCCATTGGCCATTAAGAACCCTACCAGTTAAACATCCTTTTGCTCCGCCATCTTTCTGATAGCTCCCCGAACTGGGGCCATCTATTCGATGTTTTGTAAAATTCTCACTCATCTTACATGTAAAATTCTTTGTTCCTATGCACTTCAAAAATTAAACTTTAGTATCCTATTCTCACTCATCTTACATGCAAAATTCTTTCTTCCAAATAACTAAAATATAGTTTCAAAAAGTGAGATACAAGTTTGAATGACTGTTCAAATATTAGATTATATTAATTTCACATATTCTAAAGTTTCCAGTAATACTAGTGAAATAAAGAGTTATTAGCTACTCTAGGCCATAATTAATTTACATTTTAGTATAATCATTATTAATTTACATTTTAAAAATTAACATTATTAATTTATATTAAAAACATTTTTTTCCAAAAATTTTGAAATAACATGTTTTATGTTTTAAATTTTCAAATTAACTGTAATTCAAAAATTAAACACTAGTATCTTATTCTCACTCATTTAACATGTAAAAAAATTTGTTCCACTTCAAAAATTAAACATGTAAAATTCTTTCTTCCTCTCCATTTCAAAAATTAAACACTAATATCTTATTTTCACCCATGTTACTTCTTACATGTAAAATTATTTCTTCCTATTAACTAAAATATAGTTTTAAAAAGTAAGGTACACGTTTGAATGATATCTTATTTTCACCCACCTTGCTTTTTACATGTAAAATTATTTCTTCCTATTAACTAAAATATAGTTTTAAAAAGTAGGGTACAAGTTTGAATGATTGATAAAATGTTGATATACAGTATCAATACAACATCAAGATCACGTTTAAATTTGATCACGTTTAAATTTTACCTTCTTACATGTAAAATTATTTCTTCCTATTAACTAAAATATAGTTTTAAAAAGTAGGGTACAAGTTTGAATGATTGATAAAATGTTGATATACAGTATCAATACAACATCAAGATCACGTTTAAATTTTACCAACAACATCATTTTAGATTTGGTTGAATGTTTTGTTTTTGTTTTATATATTTAAATTACACCATCTATACAATTTAAATTAATTAATAAGAAAAAACACGGAATAAAAAGTTTCACGTGATTATTCCCACGACTATAAGCGTTGAGATTATATTCAAGTCTACTTCTAAACAATGTAAGAGATTTTGTAAAATGAAATGTTGAAAACTGATCAGCTTAACTAGAAACCTAACACTATATGTTAGGGTAATAGGATTAAAGTATTTTATTTTTCTAAATATATTAATATTTTATATATTCATTTTTATATTTAATTTATATGTAATAATTATGTATTTTTGAATTTTTTTATTAAATAAAAAAAATTATTTATAAAAAATTAATATATCTAATAATTATGTATTTTTAATTTTTTTTTATCAAATAAAAACTTTTTTATTTATAAAAAAATAATAGAGTTATAATGTAATATATCTATGTTAATAATTGAGATTGAAATTAGAATATGTATATTTTAATAATTGAAATTGAAATTAAAATATATATAAATTTTAAGTCAATGCAATTTAACAATTTTCATATATAACATGATTTAGAAAAAAAACTAAAAACTCATAGAATATTATTTATGTAAATAAAGAAAAAAAATGTTGATAATAATAAAAAAAATATTAATTATTATTTAATAATAGTACAAAAGTTTTCTTATAACTGTACTTTTATTAGTTTATTGAATATATATATTCTTTATTATGATCAAAGGTTATAGCAAATGCTTTAGATCTATCTGGAAGATGATATTCCTTATAATATTAATAAACCCCTCAATCAAATACAAATAATATATAAAAAGAAAAAAACTATTCTAAATATAATTATTATTTAAAAAATCTTTTATAATATAATATTATATTTAGAAAAAATCTCACAAATTGGAAACACTTACCTTGGAAAAATAGTAACAATTAAAAGCCAATAATAACTCAGAGGAGTTGTATAATCTTGACATAGCCCTGGCCCGAGTTTACTGGTACAAGTGTGTTTCCCTTCAACTGAGTTTACTGGTATAAGTGTGTTTCCCTTCAACTAAGACGGAAAGAAGTAGTGACATCTACATCAGAATGGCCATGTAAAATAGCATAGGAATTTGAGAAAATAGTGGCTAACGACACTGATAGAATCTATCATATCTTAGGTGAAATATATATTACACGTTCGACACCAAAAAAAAGTTCATCCTATCACGTTGAAATGATTCTACCCTCACCAAGAATTATATACTTCGTCCAAAAATCATAATGAACAGAAATACCATGAACATGAATGAACTCTCAGAAAATGGATTAACAAGGAAAGATTTGGACAAATTATTTCACAGCACAAATCTGTTATGTTATTAAACTCCTCTGCCAGTGCTGTTTATTTTAAGAATTACTGGTTCTTATTTAAATAAAATTGTTTTTAAAAAATCTCACAATAATATTTAATTATTTTTTTAAAATAGATAATAATCTAGAAAAATAATTTAGATAAAAATTTGTCCCTGTAATAATTTAGAACAAGATATCTATAATTTGAAAAATGAAGGTAATATCCTCCTGATAGGAGACTTTAATGCTAGGACTGCAACTAAACAAGCTACTCTTTTAAGTGATGACTCCAACCATAATCCTTTATGGCTAGATTAGGACCTTGTTTTATCTAATAGCTACAAAAGAATCTCTCATGACTAATTGAGAATTTGTTTGGTACTGAGTTGGTCAAGCTCTGTAGCTCTCAAGACTTAATAATTTGCAATGGAGTAATGAAGTGGACAAACTCCAACCAAATGACCTGTATTCATGGGCTAGGTAATAGTGTTGTAGACTATGTGATATCTGATATCCCTGTTTCTAACCAATTAACAACCTTTGACCTTTTAAATGACCATGAACTCTGATCATAAACCTTTAACTCTAACTCTAAAATTTTCCATGCATAGGAGTACCATTGAAGATAATTATGATAATCAAAGAAATTTGCGCTTTGACAAAAGTAAAGTCGACATTTTCTTAAAGGATTTAAATAGTAAATTAAAACTCCTAACTTATAAGGACAA
>ML777977.1:613439-629492 GCA_009831015.1 Picea engelmannii
TACAAAATATGATGATCCTCCATATGAAATAGTAGGGGATGGTCCCCAAACATCAGAATGAATATAGTCTAGGATTCCTTCACTGGTGTGTCTTCCGGTTTTAAATCTCTACCTATTTTGTTTTCCATAAACACAGTGCTTGCCGAAATCTAACTTTAAAGACTTTAGGCTAGGAAGTAACTTGCGATTAGTTAATACCTTTAATCCTTGTTCGCTCATATGACCCAACCATTGATGCCACAGTCGAACAGAATCACTGTCGCTGTCAGATACCACTGTCGCATGATCTGATTTAGTCCTCCCTTCTAACAAAAATAGATTACCAATGTTCTTTGCTTTCATCACCAGTAGAATTCCTTTGTAGACTTTCATAACTCCACCTTGAACAATGGTCTTATAGCCTCCTATGTCTAAAACTCCCAAAAAGATTAGGTTCTTCCTAAGATCAGGTACATGTCTTACATCAATTAGTGTTTTAACAGTTCCATCAAATATTTTAATTCGGATGCTACCAGTCCCTACAACTTTAAATGAAATATTATTACCCATGTAAACAACTCCATCATCTATATACTGGTAAGTAATAAACCAATGTCTATGAAGGCACATGTGGTTTGAAGCACCAGAATCTAATAACCAATATTGATCATGACGTGAACTAGTATTAATTGATAAAACTTCATCAACTATACCTGAACCTGTTGATGAACTTGTTTCAGTTGCATTTGCTTCCTTCGTCTCCTTTTGAGGGTCTTCTTTGGAGGTTTGTTGTCGCTTCCAACAGTCCTTCTTCAGGTGTCTGGATTTTCCACAAAACCAACACTTGAGCTTGCTCTTTCTGCCTTTTGATTTTGATCGAGAGAAATCCCTCTGACCCTGTCCTCTTTCTTTTGGTCTGCCTCTGACTACCAATGCCTCAGATGTAGAAGTTTCTAGATTTGATTTCTTCCTTGTTTCCTCAGATAGTAAAGCTCCAACATTATCATCAAACTCAATAGTTTCTGTTGAACTGAAGCTAATAGAGGTAACAAAATGATCTCATGACGCGGGCAAAGAACACAATAATGTAATTTCCTTATCTTCGGATTCAAATTCCACACCCATGCTACTCAACTAGAATAGAAGAGTATTGAAAGTATTTAGATGATCAGCAAATTTCGTACCTTCCTTCATGTGCAAGCTATACAATTGTCTTTTCAGAAAGATCCTGTTTGTCAAGGATTTCATCATGTACAAGCTTTCCAGCTTTGACCACAAACCAGCTGCTGTCTTCTCTGTAACAATGTTGAACAGTACATCATCGGCCAAACACAGGCCTATGGCACTCAGTGCTCTCACATCCATCTCATCACAGTCTTCGTTTGTTATGGACTTGGGCTGCTTTGGTTTTCCCAAAAGTGCTTTCACCACGCCTTGTTGCACAAGCAGATTGTGCATCTTAACCTTCCAGATCTCGAAATTGTTCTTGCTATTAAACTTTTCAATTTCGAACTTAGCACTCTGCATCTTTTTCATTAGAGGAAACATAAAAAGAAACAAACACCACTGTTCACTATTTGTAATATCCAAAACCTTTTTTAAAAAAGTATATGTGTGAAGAAATAAACTTATGTAGGTTTCAAAAGAAAATTACATACACCTTAAGAAAAAAAAAAAATTTAATAAGGAAGTCACTCCACCTTATTCTTCCACCCTTCAACATCCTCCATATTTCAATATTATATTTCTCAAATATAATTAAAAACCTTTCTTAAATACTTTAATACCAAAAAACTTTACTACTTTCCAAAAGTAAAAATATAAAATTTTTAATACTTTCCAAAAAATGTAAGCTTATATTTTTAAGAAAATTTCATAGGAATGTTTTATAAAGGGGGGAGCGCTCCTTAACTTCTTCAACGCTCCTTTGGAGGAGATAAGGGTGCGCTGCATCAAAAGAAGAATCCCTTTTGTTGGTAAGGTGAGCGCTCGTTCCCTTCCGGTGCTCCCTCTCAATAAACCGCTAATTTCATTAAACAACGCGCCCTTCTATTTGGTCTCCAGCGTCGTCACTCCCTCTCAATGATAGCCAAGCGCTAATTCCTGAAAACAAATTTCAAACATGGCATTTTCCCGGTTTCGGCTTTTTTCAGTCTACGCCCTCCTTAGCTCTTTGCTCTGATACCACATGTTGTAATTTGCAAGTGCGGGAAACACAAATTACCATAAGACAATCAATACATGCAGACAAAGAACACAGCGATTTACGTGGTTCACCCAAATGTTGGGCTACGTCCAGCGCAGGTATCGATTATCTTATTATTCAGCTAATGGAGATTACAGTTAGGTCTCACTCCTCTTGACACTCAGAGCCTCTACGGGCATACAAATTTATAGCAATATATTAGAAACTAATTATTAATTGTGATCTCACCCATATTCTAACTTGGTCGCATTGGTTACAACCAACCTTGGTTTATAGGATCTAAAATCATATTCACGGATAAGTTGTTGTCACCGTTTCCAACACACAAATATGAATGGAAATTATTTCTGCAAGCTACATAACTTACAATCCATGGTAAACAGAATTTAGAGGTTCAACTTATAGTAAACAGAATTGAGAGGTTCAGTAATTACCTTGTGAACGCTCCGAAGAAACCCATTTTGATGAAAACCTTAAATCAGGTCGTTTGATGGAAGTTCAGGCAATTGAGCACTCTCGAGAAAAAATGACAAAAGAATATAAGTATCCACTTTGGGCTCCTCCAAAATAGTTACAGATTGTCGTTGTTCAGCTACTTAGAAACATGGAGTGCTTCACCCAGAGCACTTATATCAGCGGAGCAGACTAGTGACGTAATGGACCATTTTGGTTTTGTCGATGGCCTTTAACCTAGGGTTTTTAATGCTCTATCATTTTGCACGCCAGCGTTTCAACGGTTATATATCTTTTTTCTTGGATTTTAGCTTTTCTAACCGTACATTTTCAACCGTTATCATTTAATGGAATATTCGAATTTTGTCATACATTGCATGAAAGAGTAATATCATTTTGTACGTCAGCGTTTCATCTACCGATAAACAGTGTCTTTGTTCTGTACATTGCATGACAGAGTAATATCATTTTGTAAGTCAACTTTTCAACTTTTCAACGTTCATATATCCTTTTTCTTGGCTTTTAGCTTTTCTAACGAAAATTTTCTGGAATTATCATTTAACCAAATATTCAAAATTTGTCATCTACCGATTAACACATTGTAATTTACATTGCATGAAAGAGTAATTGGACCGAAACAACCGTAAATTTTCAACCGTTGTCATTTAACGAAATTTTCAAATTTTGTCTTGTACCGGTTAATAGTGTCTTTCTGCTCTACATTGCATGAAAGAGTAATGGGACCCACACAAAAGGAAAATATATTTGGAATTTCTGCTCTACATTGCATGAAAGAGTAATGGGACCTGCACAAAAGGAAAATATATTTGGAATTGAATTTAAAATTTGACAATAACATTGATGGAAGAAGTAGGACTCTCATGGAGATGGTTTGTAAGTATTGCTTCAATGAGAAATTAGAATTTTTGAATCCAACTCTGGCCCAAATAGTAATAAGGGTGTCTAACTTGTTTCATAATGTGCCCTCTATTAAAAGGTGTGGACTTTTAATATATATATATATATATATATATATAATATGAGCATGTCTATTTAATTTTTTTTTTTTTATAGATGAGTTATATTTAAATTGGATGCAAACTGAATGTGTTGTTCAGGCTTGGAATTTCAAAAGCATTTCCTTAAAGGCATTTTTCTTATTAAAAGTGATGGTTTTAATGGAGTTATCATCAATATTTAATTAATTGTTTATTTTTCTTCACAAGTTGCTATAAATATTATCCATATTTAAAGAGAAAAATGTCTCATGATGAGCATTTTGTGTGTCTAATTCAAATGCTAGTGCCATGTATACACTTTGTTGAAAGTCGAATATAAAATAAGCCACACTAAAATTCCACTACCTCCATGATGAATCTTTTATTTAACCATTCAATATAAATGCATATATTGCTATTTCCAATCAAAATTACATCATTTATTTTTTTTTAATTATCTTTTCTATTACAATTAGTAGTTTTTTAAATCTCTTCAAAATTTGAATAGTTATAAAAATTAGCTTATAATCTCCTCGTTAAAAAATGAAAATAACTATATCTCACTACAACTATAAATACAACCATATGATGACTACATCTCATTATAATTACAACTACAACCATACACAATCTGCATCTACTTATAGATGTAACTATCAACAAATACAACTCATTATAATTATAACTAATACAAGGATATAATATGAAAAGAAGGATCACAATTATGAAAATACAGATAATAAAGTGGAGAAATGATTGAGGTAGATCTCTTTGGCCATCCAACTTTTCCATTGAATCCACTTTTCAAGCCTATGGTTTTGATAAACCATGATATTCATCCTTTTGATGGGAAATGGGAAATGGAATCTAATGTCATCTTCATTTGTTAATTACAAATATCATGTAATAATTTCCTAGTGGTCTTATGTACATGCTTAGAATATAGCGTTAATGCATTGAATCCCATTAGAACGCCATATTTAAGCGTGCTCGGGATAGAGCAGTATTGGGATGGGTGACCACCCGGGAAGTCCTATTGTTTTATATGCCAGTGGAATTTTATAAACTTAGAATAATTTATCTGTAAGACCCTTGTTTTCCCCAACTTGTAATTAATCATTAATTAGGATTACTAGAGGGAAGAGTGAGGAAAAATATGGAGAAGGTTAATTATGGGTATGACCCCAAATTTCCCCTTGGTGGGAATAACAAACCCTCTTCGGATCCCAAGGAGATAAATCAATTAATGAAAAATGACTAGTGGTTGAGAAATCAACCACCCCAATGAATGGAAGCATGGTCTGGTTGAGGAGAGAGGGCACTATCAGCCTGAAGTAACACAGAGCCCCGCAAACCTAGGCTTACCCAAGTTTCCTCCTGACAGAAGGAACATGATAGGAAGGAGAACCTTCCCCCAAAAAAGGACATGTGTGCGTGCAAAACACAGAGGTAGATAGAGAAGAGAACACACATAGATCTCTAGTGAAATGATGAACATAAGGCTGCAAGATTGATGTTGAGAGAGCGTCTGATAAACCTCGTCGAGGCCATGACAGAGAAGGAGATCTCTGAGAGTTTGTCGAGAACAAAATCTGAGCAGAAGCTGAGATAGAAAAACAATCCTTGAGAAACTGCGAGAGTTCCCTTGTAATATCATGGCTTGGCATAAGGGTGGCCAGAGCGCTAAGAATTAATCCCTATGAGCCAATTGTTGAGTGGAAAGGCGCACACCCACAATCAGTAAGTTGGTTGCAACATGTAAAAGATAAGTATACTCATACTCTGTGTAAACTGATTGTAACTCTGAAATAAGGTTTGATATCCTTTGAATGTTTAGAGATGTGCATGTCCACTTGATGGTTGGATTGTGTTCCTTTATCTTTGGCATGACTCTGTTGTTTTGTACACATAAATGATCAAGCCCTGTAACGGCTCAAGTTAAAAAAAAAGAATTGTGAGTCTGTTGACCTTGGACATAGTTGCACGACTGCGTTTGTACACTTCTAGTTATTCTTGGCCTCCTAGATAAGGGATTTCGTTAGGCTCAAGAGAGGTAGTGAAAAGGTGCACAGAGCCTACACCAATTACGTAGGAGTGGAGAATTATCTAAGTTCTAAACTTCGGGGGAACACAAGGAGTGTCCCTTCATTCTGTTTAAGGTACTAGTAAGCTCAGGAGGTATAATTCTCTTAGATTGTAGACAATGGGGCACATTCCCCAAACCTTTCATCTGTGTGACCGAGGGCTCATGCTCATTGCCTTAGAAATTTCCCGGCGGATAATTAAGTGTGTGTATCCCCTAAAAATATTTGGAGGACCCATATGACCAGGGTCTAGAAACCCTGCACTAGTCCAAAAGGATCTAGCTCTTATTGGCTTCGGAGCTTCGAGAGTTTGAAGCTCCAGGAATGTTGAAACTTCATAATCACCAAAACTCTCGAATGTCGGAGTTGTGAAGCGTTGTGAGTCATTGATTGGGGGAGCCCCTTCCTGACCATTATTGATCGCTCGATCAAACAGTGAAGGTTTTCACCTATGGTACTTCGCCGAATGGCAAGACCCACTTGTACCTGTCCCTGCGTATACCGCGTTACCACGTATTGGACTTTGGGAATCTGGAGGATTCGAGCATAGTGTCAAAGGTAAGTTGAAATGGCCCGAAGGCCCAAGCTACATGGAAGCATTTCAAAACTTCCAGATTTTGGGACTCCGAAAGATATGTGTGGAGAACGAAAAAGAGTTGTTAAGCATTGATGTGTCGAATGACGAATTATCCCCTCGCTTAAGTGTTCAATGGGGAACGAGCCCCACCATTGGATCGAACGATGGATAGAATTAACACCGTAGATGTAGGAACTTGAAGATGACACATGTGAGGAGGATCTACATGGGGACCACGTGGCACTGGGACAATAAGGCTCATGGAACTTCAAAAAGATATAACTTCTGATCCAAAGCTTAGATTGGAGCATGGAGATAGTAGTGGGAAAGCTCTTGCCAACAGAATAGGATGAATATCTAGGGCATAGGATCGAGAATGTTTAACGGAATATAATTTATGATGCCCCATTCCTTAAAAATCATTTTTAAGGGGTTCGGTGTGTTACAAATTGGTATCAGAGAACGACATCAACACTTGGCCTTCTTGGGATCATGCACGAGTCATATGAAAATAGTTTTCGAGGAGTTTAAGGTGTAACACCCTATCTTACCGTATTCCTAAGAGGTTTAGTCAAATCTCTACCGAAGAGAGGAATGAAACCTGTTGTTGTTTATAGATTTTTTGGAAATCTTTACTGTGTTTTGCTAGCATTTCCAAATAAAGAATTTGACTTCACTGTGCAATTGTACGTGTTTTTGTATAGTCATAAGATTTGGTTACCAAGGCTTAAATGATCATGTGGACAATATTAGTGAGAAACATAAATTCTATGCACAAATTCCTTGAGTAGAAGGATGTAGATTAAAATATAGTTGGGATTTTACCCAACGAGATTGAATCATGCTAGTCTGTGGAAAAGGAAGCCTATCATTTCTTTTGGAAATGATATTCGATCCTACAGTAGTGGGATTATGTTGATGGGAACTAATAGGAAGAATTAGATGTGAAAGGATGGAAATGATTCGTAGCAATAATAATTACTTCTTTAATTAAGGGTTAAACCTTGTATATGTGTATAATCCCTCATGATGAGAGGAATGAGTCTGTTGACCATTGTCTGAAAAGGGAGAGCATGCGCAAATCTCGGTTTTCGAAGGGAACTGAGAAATGAATTTTGTTTATGGGTAAAAGAATTGTTGGGAAGGGTTTTTATAATCAAGATGATAAATGGAGTTGTAGAAATATAGAGTGATTGAGTGAGAAATCACAACAACCTCCCTTGCTTAGTGGATAGGAAAATAATATTCCAGAATTATTGTGGGAGGAAGAGAGTGGCCTCCATACGTGACTTTTGTTGAACAAAAGGAAGAACTCTAGGTGTTATGGTTAAGATTAATTATGACCTAATACTTAGTAAGTAAAATAACTTGAACTTGCATTTGGGATTTAAGGGAATAGTCCAAATGTTATTAGACATTAAAAATTTATTATACTTAAGGTAAAATGCTTGATTAATTGTTGATCCTGAATGTGGTAAAGGAAGTGTTGGGGCACTTCTAGAAGCCGAATGGTTTAGATTGACATCCAACACTAGATGGTAACCATATAGATATAGTTGGACCCTACTGAAGGGAATATAGAAAATGATTTCCTTGATCGGAAGGTCTGTTGATGAAGACTGGTTGGAAGCTAGATTGGATTTTTTATTACCTTGGGAATGATTATAATTTCCCAGACTACATTTATGAGTGGGAAGTGTTTTCATGAAATTTGAGGAAAGAGTGTTTTCTTTCTAGTTGTTATCGCATAGAAAGGGAAACATAGTTATGACTATGTCTTTTAAACTGCCAGGTGGATATCTTGTGAATGACTGCAAGCTCTCAACTGAGAGGGAAGCTCAATGTTGAGTGTCCCTATGAGGCTTGTCATAATTATGGAAACGATATCCTTGGAGGAGGATCTGGAAGTCTTATATGTCCATGTGCATGTATGACATGGAAAGGGTGCAAGCAATGGACTTGTAGGATGAATGTTTGGATAGGTTTTTATGTGTTTTAATGCATGGTTTAATGCATTGTGAAGCTTCTTGACATGAAGATTGATATTAATACCAATTAGGTATAAAATATATTAAATGTCCAAGTGATGAACATGCATGATGTAAGGTTGAATGTATACTAAAGGCACAATATGGCTGCCCTGATGAGTGACATGTAAGAAAATAATTGCAATTGCCAAGATTAAGTGAATGCCATGGATGCATGGTTGAATCCATTTTCAAGAGTCACGAACTTTCTATTTTGATTGGTAGCTTAAGGGGAATGTGATCCATTCCCTCAAAAAATACTAGTATAAATAGAAGAAAGAGTGGATGAGAAAGGATTCTTTGTTTTCATGATAAGAGGCAAATGATTCTACCTTTGAGGGTCACATGAGAATGATTGTGAACAATCATGAGTTGACTCATTTTAAAATAGAGATGTAAGTGGGTTGTAAAATATACCTATGGAAGCTACACACAGGCTTATGATTATGCATATGGTTAAGCGCATAATGGATGTAAGTTAACAAAACCAGAACATGTGTGGATACATAATTTGGATGCATGACAAAGATGCATGTTTATATTCCTTATGAAATATTTGGTACCCAACTAAATCCAACTCAAGGTTGAGGCTATCACAGATAGAGAAGGATATGCAATAAGGAAGTTGCATGTTGAAGGAGTTCCTTGTGGAGGAACTCTGTGAAGAATCTGCTAGGAGAACATAGTCACAACCTTATTGATTGTTGAGAATTAAGCAGCGAGCTACACTTTTGTATATATATAAGAATCTTGGATTACATTTTGAAAAACATCATGTAATGAATAGAATACTAATAATGAATCTTGACCATTCCGGTAACTGAATGGTAACATGAAGTATACAAAGGTTCATGATTCATTATTGACAAAAGGATTTTCTATTAAATCATGATGATGTATCCTAAGAGTTAGGATGACCCTAATCAAGGATTCTTAAGAAAAGAGCAGAAAGGTCATAATAAGAGGTATATTGCATAAGTAAAGTTGGAGAAAAGGAGCACTTTTCTCACCCTAAGAAACCTGAATTGTTTAACAGAGTCATAGTATTAAAAGAGAAGTTGTGGAAATGAGTACAGTTGGTAAAAGGAAAAAAAAAAACTGAGTATGATTAAATGAATATGCATGGATGAGCCGCGTTAAGTAAAGCCACTGAGTCCTTGGAAAGTAACTCAATTGGACTAAAATCCCAAGGCTATGTAGAAGAGTTGGACCAAGGAAGAGTTCTTTAACTCCTTCTGGGATGTTGTTGTATTTCTCTAGTACGAGAAATCGATTTACTAATGCAGGGAAGTGTTTGACATCATAAGGATTATGGTTACATGACTGTAGAAAAAATTTAAAATTGATTGTGTTTTATTCGTGGAAACATTAAGGATATCGTGAAGAAGTGCATAAGGATATGCTAGGACATATCTGAAAATGTTTTGTTGAAGTGATACATACATTTTTACCTTGTTGACAATTAATATAATCATTATGTATGCCATGTGTAGAAAGGAATTGTATTTGTTGAGAAAGATAGTTGTCAATGGTGAACAACCTCATGCAAAGGATGACTATGGGAAGGTTGTTGTTAAAATATTGTTGAAGGGACATTGGGAGCCCCCATGAAGCACTACTAATGAGGTAAAAAAAAGGGGGGTGCTAGCATCCATAATAGGTATAAAAAGGTTCATGCTTGTATGGCATAAGGTATGAAGGGGTTTGGTAAGAATCCCTTCTGAAAATATTTCATTTTCTTACTAATATGTGAATAATTTTGAGTGGATATTGTATGCCATTGCTACCCAAGAAGGGTAAGATTCACGAAAGAAGAATCTAAATAATATAGAGAGGAAGTATATGTAAGTCAAGGATGATTTATAATACTTCCAGGAAAATGCATGAGTAAGGAGTACAATGGATACAATGACCAATCTAGGGAGATTGGGAATAAAGGTTGTCATAGTTAGCACATTGCATGGAATGCATTGAGGAAATGCATGTTTGCATAAGAGGGAAGACAATGGATTTCACATTAAGGAAGGATGACCTTCCAATAGTCTACTTGAATTGTAGAGGTGTTAAAGAAAAGATAATTTTGGGCTGCCATGAGTGTTGGCACCCTAGTTACTAATGAAGGAATAATGCTTCGGTGCGTTCAGGAGAAACTTTTAGTTTCATATGTGTTGATTTGGGATCATGATCATCCTGTAGTCGGAAGCATAGTCCTATTACAACAATGAATGATAATGAATAAGACATATGGTGAATCTCTTGGCTAAGCTCCAACCCACCATGGCAAAGTACTTGTCATAAAGTGTGGCAAACTTGAAATCAATGCAACGGTGCATTGGGTGTGAATGCGGCCACAAAAACTGTCACATTGATTAAAGACATTCGCTATTTGAATTGCATATGAAAAATTTAGTATGTTGAAAGGATGTTTATGTAAATAATGATGTTTCTTTTTCTTTTTATCCTTGAATAGATGACAATGACTTGGATTGTTAGTATGCATGATTTTGAAAAGATAATGTGCATGAAAACTAACAATGTGTTTTCCCGAGGAACGTTGAAATTGCAGGAAGAAAAGGGTCTTGGATATGGCAATGTTGTAAGCCCATAAGGAAGACCAATTGTTTGTTGAGCCAAACTGCAAGGAATGGTATTTCCTTATTGAGAAAGTGAATTTGATTGTTAGTATGCACAATTCTGAAATTGTTTGTGAGACAGTGCAAGTGTGAGACAAAAATATAATGTGCACGAGAACTAAAAATTTGTTTGGCTGAGGAATGTTGACATTGTAGGAAGAAAGGGTCTTGGATATGGCAGTTTTGTAAGCCCATAAGGAATACCAATTTCCTGTTGAGCCAAAATTCTATGGGAAGGAAAGTCCCATACCTATGAATTTGGTTCCTATGTGGAACATATCTAAAACTAAATGTGGAATTTGGAAATATGTGGGTGACAAATTTGCAAGAAATTTTTTTATTTAAAATTGAGGATAATATCTCATAATTTTTGTATACCTATGATACAGGTGAGACAAAAAGATTTGTGTAGGGAGGATAGATGAACGTTTTCAAGATGGAAAGCATGAAAGAGGCTAGTGTTGAGACATGATAATCCTATGGTAATCCATGATCGCCCTAGAATATGTTGTGTTGTGGTAACACAAGCTAGAGGGATTCCTCGACAGAGAAAGTCCAACTGACGCCTTTAATGTAAGGATCAATGAAGTCTCTATACCTCTTCTTGTGCGAGAAATCTTTCACAAGTCAAGATGGATTGCTTGAGGGATTGTCTAGCAGAGGAGGCGATGCATGAGCCTGGGCTTGGAGGGTGACTGACCGCAAGGAAGAGGAGACATTGATAATTCTTATAAACTATTGATTGGGATCATGCACACAATGGGTATGTCAAGGAAAAACAATGAGCAAAGATAACAAGACATCCATGTGGATTCAAATCTATGAAATGCACTGATGAGTATTGTGCTAGATTATGAAATTTTCCTCTTGAATTTTGACCAACAGTAAAATGTTTTCGCATGATACTATGATTAATTTTCTTATTTTCCAAGAATTATTAAAGGAAGGCGAAGAAGGTTAAGAGTCTGAAAAAGGACGTGACCAAGCAAGAAGGTGAAGACTTTTGAATTGGTTGAATGAGAAGGGCATGACAGTTGTTACTAAGAAAGAACACTGAGGACAGTGTTCCTTTTTAAGTGGGAGGAGATTGCAACACCCTTGTTTCCCCCAACTTGTAATTAATCATTAATTAGGATTACCATGTTGTGGGGTTTAATACTTAAAGTACTAGCCATGATATCACTAGAGGGAAGAGTGAGGAAAACTATGGAGAAGGTTTATATGAGTATGGCCACAAATTTCCCCTTGGTGGGAATAACAAACCCTCTTTGGATCCCAAGGAGAGAAATCAGTTAATGAAAAAGGAATGGTCGTTGAGATATCAACCACTCCCATGTTCTGGCTGAGGATACAAGATACTGTCATCACGAAGTACTAGAGAGCCCCACAAACCCAATATGACCCACGTTTCCTTCTAACAGAAGGAACATGATAGGAAGGAGAACCTTCCAAAAAAAAAGGATATGCATGCGTGCAAGGCAGGGAGATAGATAAAGAAGAGAATGTGCAAAGATCTCTAGTGGAATGATGATCAGAAGGTTGTGATCTTGATGTTGATAGAGCATCTGATAAACCTATTTGAGGTAGTGACAAAGAAGGAGATCTCTAAGAGTTTGCATAGAACAAAACCTTAGCAGAAGGTGAGATAGGGAAAGAATCCCTCAGAAACTATGAGAGTGCCTTGGTTATATCATGGCTTGGAATGAGGGTGACCAAAGAACTAAGAATGAATTCCTCTGATCTTATGTGTGACATCCCCAAAAATAAAATATTTTTGAAATTTAAATTTATTGGGAAATTATTCTGTTTTTAGTAAATTTGAATTTGGAAGATTTTTGCCATTTATGGAAATTCTGAATTTCGAATTTAATAATTGTAATTAATTATTATGATCGTTGGGTAGGGATCTGATTTGACCCAACTAACTAGTTGACTATGACACTTGTATGGAAACATAATATTTTATATTGATTGCAGCAGGACAAATAGAACAACCATGTTAAAATCAACTGACCATGACTCCATGAGTGGGGAACATGTTGGAACCACCTCTGGGCTGATTATTACAAGTGGAAAATTAGGGATTTGGCCACTAGCAGCCCCCAAAAATCAGATATTCAGAGGGCTGCAAAAATCTCTAAGGGAGGGAAAAACACCTGGTCAAATAGACTTGGATTAATAAATAGAAAATGTGAGGAGGTAGGGCGCTACCAAGTATGTTGGGAGAAAGAGACTAATGAGTTTTCCCTTCCTATTATGAACACTACAGAATGACTGTGAGGAAGGAGGAATGGTATGGAATTGAAGGACATTGTTGAGGAAGAGTTTCCAAGTTCGCCCTCATGGGTTCATGGTCAGGCTAGGAGGTGAATTGGGGCAAGTGATTTTGATTGCCCTATTCTACGGTTGGCAGGAACGTGGTTGTTCCCTTTGGCTTCACACTAACTGGTTCAGATATGTCGCCTATCCCTCTCTACGTGAATGATCTTATATCTAATGTGATGTATTTATTGAATTTGAATCAAATTATTTCTCATTTCTGTTGAATGATTCCATCACAGATGTAGTGTGACTATTAAATTCGGTATGGATTTAATACTCCTGGGAAAAATCTATCCAAATGAATGATGTATGAATCTGACAGCATACCTTACAAGTCTAATGCTGAGTGACATTTATGGTTGAGTCAAATTCTGATTGAATACTAGAGTTGTTCTCTTTTTTTAATGTATTGTTAGGACAAATCTCGGTTGTTGTATTTCTGTAACTCTTTATACCTTTTAAGTAATTATTTTTGTTGTAAGAATTTATACAAAGAGTTTGGTTTGAAGTTTTAATTATATATCTATGGCTCTGAAAGTAAACAAGATCAAGGGAAAACATATCTACACATATATTCTTATGTATTATTACAGGAACTAAACTGTATGCATTAGAATGGAAAATAAACCTCTACAACAGTGCGAATTAGAAATGACATCATGTATTATCAAGCCTCGATATAAGCATCCTGAATGTGAAAGTGGAAACTATTAATAGCAAGATAGAATTACCCTACACAGTAAAAGCGACCAAAAGGATAGATACGAATATGTATATTTGTAAGTCTGTACATATCGATACATATATATATAAATAAGTAAGCATCCACAAGACATATCTTAACACTTGAATCGGATAAACCTCGACCCTAAAATCTTTTTCAAAAGTAAAGAACAATAGGAATACTATAGACTCATTGAGGTAATACAGAATGTCTGAGTAAAAGAAAGAAATTTGTTTTAAGAAAACAGTCCTTCAAATCATAGATAATCCTTCCAAAACTGTTTATAACTGTAATATTTGAAGAATACAAAGATTTAAAGGAAAACTAAAACGACGACCTTAGTGACCAAGTGCCAGTCTAAGATACATCTGAACAATGAAACATTTTGATTAATACAATATCCATTACATTTTTCATTTAAACTAGAAAGTAATTCCGTAGGAAAACCTTTGATGTATCATTACTCATCACTTTTGAACCTAAACTTAAGATTACATATGGAACCTTTATTGAACGCCCACAGACCAGAATTTGTAATCCTGTTTGCTAGGTCTCCTGAGTAGTTAACAAAAAAAGGAACTCGAATACCTTTATATCAAAGACGAAGAGGAAGCTCCAGAGAACTTGCGTGTACACGGGCCTGAAAGAGTTATCAATTTTGAGAATCAGTAAATTATTTACAGGAAGCAACAGAACACCATCAAAAGCGATAATTATTATTAATGGAATGTACCAGAGAATACTTAACTTATGCATTGGTGGTTGTGCCCTTTTCTTTCCTTGTCGCTTGCCTCCTGAGTGGTTATCCAGGATGTGGGAGAAGCGTGCAACAAGTCTCTGATGGGTCCTCGCATCATCAAAGCCCACCATTAGTGATTATACTAGTATCTTGAATGAGAACAAATTATAATAGAAAAAAAGTACAGTTAAAGTAAACAACAAATTTAAACATAGTAAATAATGGTATCGACTTCCTTAACACACAGACAGGTATAAATTGAGTTCTGATGAAGACAGGTTTCGAACCAAGATCTTACCCCAACGTTGGACTCCGAAAACCTCCCCAATTTCAAGACCATGGAAAGTAATGTGAACAAAAAGTCACTACAGGGCATGTCAAGATTAGACCCCTACGAGGTCGCCTGGCAACAATTAGTGTCACCAATGCAAGAAAATTGTTGGTGTATACTTTTATTCGACGAAAGAAATACCCTTATAAATTTCTCATAAAAATGTTAAGCCCTAATATTGGCTCATTACCACTTAATTGGGGCATATTAGATTAGTAATGTTATTTTATTTATGTCGGCTTTAGGCCATTAGTTGTAATTTAGATTAGCAATGTTATTTTATTTATGTCGGCTTTAGGCCATTAAACCTCCTAGTCTCATATATATACCAAGGAGACATTTTCATTTTGAATCATCTTGGACTTGAACATTTAAGTGGGGTAAAAGGAGGTTTCCCCCTCGAAGAGGCTTATTATCTGATATTATCTCTTTTTCAAGGCGTTGAGTACTTTTCTATAAGTTTTTGTATGCTATATTGATGTTTGGTTCTTAACATATGGTATCAGAGCTCAAGGTCTTGGGGTTTCGCTGCTACATCTGAGACACCGTGGAATTTTCGCTATAAATTTTTTTCTACAACGTTTTAGAAGGAACTTCTTAAAGGGGTTTTAGTAGACGGATCAAGGTACGTTGGGTTCAAAATTCATCTCCTGAGGCCTTATACTTTCAGAGATACAGCCTGTCCAATATAGGGTTATGGAATCATCCTGAAATGAGTCATTGAGGCATTTTCGCTCTAAAAACTTTTTTGTAGTGTTTCAGACCCTGCCCTTTGGATAATATTTACAGAAATTAGTATTGTATCTATGGTAAACATTTCAGTGTCTGGGTCATTTCAAATTTGTAGATACACCCTGTGTAAGATAGGGTATCTGACTAGCCCTATTGACTAGTCTCAAGAAGGTGTTCTAGGTAAAAAAATCATAACTTCTTCCTAGAGTATCCAAATTGAGTGGGACTAGTTGCATTGGATCGTGGAC
>ML777977.1:640069-669325 GCA_009831015.1 Picea engelmannii
ATATGTCAATTTAGAGGTACATTACATATGGTATCAAAGAAGAGTTTACAACATTGGAACTTGAATAGGGCCACATTAACGCTTTGGCATATATATTTTACTTATGCAAAACTAATAAAAACTTATTTGTTACAAACAGAATACTTTTATGTTTTGTGTTAATCATGGCAGCTCAGAATGATGCAGAAATCAGGATGGAAGGAAATCCAGAATAGGAACCTCATGGGGACCCAAGGCAGAATAGTGATAGAAGCTCTCTTATGGAAGTACTGGAAACAATGAGGAATCTTATTTTTGAGCTCCAGTTTTTCAAAGAGGACAATGAGAAATTGAAGAAGTCATGGCAGGAACAACAAGAGATAAATAAAGTCTTGTTGTTCAGCATAGTGACCAAGAAAATCCCAAAGGACAATAACCATGATGAAGAGGTCAGAAAAAGGGCCTCCAAGAACTCTGGGCCAGAAATAGAAAAAGGAGACAGTTCGTCTGAAGGAACACCTTCAGCTGAGGAAAAAACTAAAACAAACAAAAAAAGAAAACAAGTGGACCACCTTGAAGGAGAATTTAAAAAAATTAAACCAACCACCTTTGATGGAGAATGCAGCACAGGAAAAGAAGTTGAGGCATGGTTGTTGGACATCAAAAAATACTTTCAAATCTACAACTATTCCAACAATATGAAGGTCAGAATGGCCATCTACAATCTGAAAGGGAAGACAAGCATTTGGTGACAAGACCTGAAATTGGACAAGGGCCTGAAGGAGAAACAATTGGAATGGTGTGACTTTAAGAAGTATTTCAAAAAACAATACCTTTCTGAAATCTATTATGAAAGGAAAACGAAAGAATTCTATGAGCTACGACTTGGACACATGTCGATGGAGGACCTTATAAATAAATTTCTGGAGATGCTAAGGTTCGTACCATACATCTGGGAGGATAAGGTAAAAATTCAGCGATTCTTAAGATGTTTATCGTAGTCCTATAGGGACACAATTGAGTTCGACAACCCCAAATCCTTGAGTGAAGTATTCATGAAAGAACGAATGTGTTATGACCAGTACAAATAGTGAGTGGAGTTTCCCAAAGCCTAGAAGGATAAGAAACAATATCGAATGAACCAATGGAAGAAGGGATACTAGCCAGCTCTATTTCAGAATGCAGCAAAAAGCTTTCCAAGAAAGGAATTTCACTCCAATCATCTGAATACGCAAGGCGGTGGTAAGCCGGTAAATTTGGGAACGAAAAAGTTTGGGGATAGCTCTCGCGAGCCACTAAAGTGTTGGGAATGTGGATAACCTCATCTAAGGAGGAACTGTCCATGTTTAAGTTCAACAAACAGAATTGTAGTTCATAATTTACAGGAAGCCTCGACAGTGGGAGACATGGGCAAAAGCCTGCATCGGATAAATGTAGCCATAGATGGTCGGCAAGCTGACCACCAGTCCTATGTGGTAGATATTGAAGGTAAAATCAATAACTCTCAAATTTCTATCTTAATTGAACCTGGAGCTACGTTAAGTTGTATTACTTGTGAGGTAGTAGAGTCAAACAAACTTAAGAAATTGAAGCACGCAAAGTCATGGCTGGTACAACTAGCAACAGGAACTAAAAGGAAAGTAGTCGAATTTATTTCTGATTTGGAGTTCATCTTAGACAATCAAAATATAAGAAAAAATCTGAACATCCTACCACTAGGAACTTATGATATGATTATCAAGATGGATTGGTTGGAATAGCACAAAGCAGTGCTAGATTGTTATACAAAGTTACTCAAATATAAAGATGACTTCAACACTACTAGAACAACCCAAGGTATACTAAAATCTGTATCAGTCAGGCAAGTTTCAACGATGCAACTCAAGAAATGTATGAGGAAAAGATGTCAAGTTTATGGCACCTAAGTAACATATCTGTTAGAAAAAGGAGATAAGCCAAAGTTAGAATACTTTGTTGTCCTATGTGATTTTAGGGACATGTTTGTGGATGAGATATCTGAACTACCCCCTCGAAGGGAAATAGACTTTTGCATAGACCTACTACTCGGTCCAACCCCTATCTCAAAAGCACCTTATCGGATGAGTCTACCAGAACTCACATAATTAAAATTACAATTACAGGAATTTTTGGACAAGGAGTATATTAGACCGAGTGTCTCACCATGGGGGGCACCAGTCCTCTTTGTGAAAAAGAAAGAGGGTACTCTAAGACTATGTATCGATTATAGATAACTGAACAAAATGACTATTAAGAACAAGTACCCCTTACCAAGGATAAATGATCTGTTCGATCAAGTTGGTGGGGCCAAGATCTTTTCAAAGTTGGATTTACGATCCAGTTATCATCAAGTTAGGATAAAGGACGAGGACATAAACAAAACAACTTTTCAAACAAGATATGGAAACTACGAGTTTGTAGTCATACCTTTCAGACTCACTAACGCACCAACCACATTTATGTGCCTAATTAACAACATTTTTAGTCAGTACTTAGACAAGTTCGTAGTAGTATTTATCAACGATATTCTAGTCCATTCTAAAATGGAGGAGGAACATGATGAACACTTAATAATAGTTCTTCAAACATTGAGGAAACACAAACCATATGAAAAATTTGAGAAGTGTGACTTTTATCAAAAGGAAATACAATATTTAGGACATGTCATTTCCGCAGAAGGTATTTTCGTAGACTTGGAAAAGATAAAATCCATTATGGAATGGCTAGTACCTAAGGATGTGGTAGATATCCATTCATTCATGGGAATCACCAGATATTATCGCAGATTTATAGAATGGATTTCCAAGATAGCCTTCCCTATCACATCATTACAAAGGAAAGGGACCAAGTTTAACTGGTCACAAAAGTGTCAAGACAGTTTTAACAAGATGAAGGAATTATTGACATCGGCACCCATTTTCAAGGTAGTAGACCCAGATAAAAACTTCACAGTTTGTGTCGATGCAAGTAAAGAGGGACTAGGTGGTGTCCTAACTCAGTAAGGACACGTGATTTGTTACGAGTCCCAAAAATTAAAAGAACATGAGCGGAATTATGTCACTCATGACTTAGAATTGGTAGAGGTAATACACACCTTAAAAATGTGGTGACACTACATAATGGGAAGAAAGTTTCTACTATTGACGGATAATAGCAGTGTGAAATATTTGTTTAGCCAACCAGATCTAAATGTAAGGCAAGCAAGATGGCTAGCCTTCTTGAGAAAATTTGACTTCGAGGTCAGACATATCAAGTGTATAGAAAATAAAGTAGCAGACGCTTTAAGAAGATGAGTCCATGGGTTATTTGAGATAAACATCAGCAGGGAAGAAAGTGATATGAAACAAAGGATAAGGACGACAGGTATTAACAATGAAAATTACACTAAGATGATGGCAGAATTACAAAAAAATATCGCAAACACAGATAAGCCAGATCTAAGTATCGACAAGAAGGGACTATTACGATTTAAAAGAAGATTTTACATACCATATTCAACAGAGTTAAAATTAATAGTTTTGGATGAAGTGCATAAGAAACTATATTCTAGCCACCCAGGTTACCAAAAAACAATAACGACACTTAGAAAACTATTTTACTGGCCTAATATGAAAGGTGAAACAACAGAGTACTTGGCTAGGTGCCCATATTGTCAGCAGGTTAAGGCCGAACACCAGCATCCAGCCGGCCTATTACAGCCATTATCAGTACCAGAATGGAAATGGGAAACCATATCACTGGACTTTATAATAGGTTTTCCTAAAACTCAGAAACAAAATGATTCTATCATGGTTGTAATCGATAAACTCAGTAAGTCTACACACTTTATTCCTATAAAATCTACTTTTAAAGCTATAAACATTGTTGAAATATCCATGAAAGAAATTTTTAGACTGCATGGTATTCCTAAAATGGTGATTTCAGATAGAGATGTAAAATTTACATCTGTTTTTTTGGAAGGAATTGTTTGCAGGGATAAATACTAATCTGAATTTCAGTACGAGTTCTCATCCACAAATGGATGGACAGACCGAAAGGGAAAATTAAATAGTGGAGGATATTCTCCGCATGTAGATAAGAAAAAAACCAAACAAATGGGAATATTATTTACACTTGGTAGAATTTGCATATAACAATGGGTACCAAACTTCGACAAAGCTAAGCCCTTTCGAAGTATTGTACGACAGAAAGTGTACGACTCCAATTTGTTGGAATAACCCGACTGATAGAATCATGGTTGGACCAGAGATGCTCCAAGAAATGGAGAACAAGGTAAGGAAGGTACAACAGAACTTGAAAGAAGCACAGGATAGATAGAACAGCTATGCAGATCAGCAAAGAAGACACTTGGAATTTCAAGTGGGAGACCACATTTATTTGAATGTCAAAGAACGAAAGAGCTCATTGAAATTAGGGAATTGTGTCAAGCTGGCACCTAGGATTTGTGGTCCCTTCGAGATACTAGCTCAAATTGGACCCATAGCATACCAACTTGCACTTCCCGCTAATCTAAGAATTCATAATGTATTTCATGTTTCTTTGTTAAAAAAAATATATTCATGACCCTACTCATATGATTGATTGGAACTTGGTGCAGGTGGAACCCGAAGGTGAGTTCCACGTGGAACCCTGGTCCCCTGCGTATTATGGAACGAAGAGAAATAACACTTTAGAACAGAGTCATTGCTCAGGTAAAGGTGCAATGGAAGCACTTTGGTCCTAAGGAGGCCACTTGGGAGTTGGAGGGAGATTTGCGGAAATCTCATCCAACCCTGTTCCAAGGAAGGGACAAACACTGAGGACAATGTTTTACCGAAGGGGTAAAGGATGTGACATCCCCAAAAATAAAATATTTTTGAAATTTAAATTTATTGGGAAATTACTTTGTTTTTAGTAAATTCGAATTTGGAAGATTTTTTCCATTTATGGAAATTCCGAATTTTGAATTTAATAATTGTAATTAATTATTATGACTCTTGGGCACGGATTTGATTTTACCCAACTAACTAGTTGACTATGACACTTGTATGAAAACATAATATTTTATATTGATTGCAGGAGGACAAATGAAACAACCATGTTAAAATCAAATGACCATGCCTCCATGAGTGGGGAACATGTTGGAACCACCTCTGGGATGATTATTACAAGTGGCAAATCAAGGATTTGGCCACTAGCAGCCCCTAAAAATTAGCGATTTATAAAGCTACAAAAATCCCCAAGGGGGGGAAAAATACCTGGGCAAATAAACTTGGATTAATAAATAGCATATGTGAGGAGGCAGGACGCTACCAAGTATGTTGGGAGAAAGAGTCTAATAATTTTTCCCTTTCTGTTATGAACACTATTGAATGCGTGTGAGGCAAGAGGAATGGGATGGAATTGAAGGACATTGTTGAGGAAGAGTTTCCAAGTTCACCCTCATGGGTTCATGGTCAAGCTAGGGGTTGAATTGGGGCATGTGATTTTGATTTCCCTATTCTATGGTTGGGAGGAACGTGGTTGTTCCCTTTTCCTTCTCGCTAACTGGTTCAGGTATGTCTCCTATCCCTCTCTACGTGAATGATCTTATATCTGACGTGATGTATTTATTGAATTTGAATCGAATTATTTTCCATTTTTGTTGAATGATTCAGTCACATTTGTAGTGCGACTATTAAATTCGGTATGGATTTAATACTCCCAGGTGAAATCTATCCAAATGAATGATGTATGAATCTAATAGCATACCTTACAAATCTAATGCTAAATGATGTTTATGGTTGAGTCAAAGTCTAATTGAATACTAGAGTTGTTCTTTTTTTTTTATGTATTGTTAGGACAAATCGGGGTTGTTGTATTTTCGTAGGTCTTTATACCTTGTAAGTCATTATTTTTGCTGTAAGAATTTATACATGGAGTTTGGTTTGAAGTTTTAGTTATATATCTATGGATCCGAAAGTAAACATGATCAAGGGAAAACATATCTACAAATATATTCTTATGTATTATTACAGGAATTAAATTGTATGCATTAGAATGGAAAATAAACCTCTACAACAGTGTGAATTAGAAATGGCATCATGTATTATCAAGCCTCGATATAAGCATCCTGAATGTGAAATTGCAAACTATTACTAGCAAGATAGAATTACCCTACAAAGTAAAAGCGACCAAAAGGATATATACGAATATGTATATGTGTAAGTCTGTACATATCGATACATATATATATATAAATAAGTAAGCATCCATAGGCCATATCTTAACACTTGACTCGGGTAAACCTCGACCCTAAAATCTTTTTCAACAGTAAAGAAAAATAGAAATACTATAGACTCATCGAGGTAATACGGAATGTCTGAGTAAAAGAAAGAAATTCGTTTTAAGAAAACAGTCCTTCAAATCGTAGATAATCCTTCCAAAACTGTTTATAACTTTAAGATTCAAATAATACAGAGATTTAAAGGAAAACTAAAATGATGGCCTTAATGACCAAGTGCCAATCTGAGATACATCCGAATAATGAAACGTTTTGATTAATAGAATAGCCATTATAGTGTTCATTTAAACCGGAAAGTAATTCCCATAGGAAAACCTTCGAAGTATCATTACTCTTGACTTTCGAACCTAAACTTAAGATTATAGAGGGTGCCTTTATCAAATGCCCACAGATCAAAATTTGTAATCCTGTTTGTTGGGTCTCCTCAGTAGTTAACAGAAAAAGGAACTCGAATAACTTTATATCAAAGATGAAGAGGAATCTCGAGAGACCTTGCATGTAGGTAGGCCTAAAAGAGTTATCAATTCCGAGAATCAATAAATTATTTACAGGAAGCAATAGAACACCAATAGATGTGATAATTATTATTAATGGAAGTTACCATAGAATAAATAACTTTCGCATTAGTGGTCGCTCCCTTTTCTTTCATTGTCTCTTGCCTCCTCACTGGTTATCTGGGCCATGGGAGAAGTGTGCAACAAGTCTCTGATGGGTCCTCGCATCATCAAATCCCACCATTAGTGATTATACCAGTACCTTGAATGAGAACAAATTATAATAGAACAAAAGTACAGTTACAATAAACAACAGATTTAAGCATAGTAAATAACGACATTGACTTCCTTAACACACAAACAGGTATAAATCGAGTTGTGACGAAGACAGGTTTCAGACCAAGATCTTACCCCAACATTGGACTCTGAAACCCTCCAAAAATTCAAGACCATAGAAAGAAATGTGAAAAAGAAATCATCATAGGGTGTGCCAGGATCAGACCCCTATGAGGTCGTCTGGCAATAGTTAGTGTCTACAATACAAGAAAATTGTTGGTGCATACTTTTATTCGATGGAAGCAATACCCTTATAAATTTCTCAAAGAACCCAATTTTTCAAAGACACTTATATAAGGGATTTGTTTCTAGTAATTAGATGAAAATATCTTGAGTAGTATTGGTTTTTTTCTTTACCAAATAAGTAATGGCTACATGCTCCATTGAAAAGACGAGCTAAGGGACCAAACGAAAGGACTCAACCTTTGCAAAGGAAAGGTTGGGAGTGAAGGATTTGTCACACAAAGGATACCTTAACCCCTTTTAACACAAAAACTCACATGTATTCGACCCTGGTCTCGTCCTATAACCACCGGATAAGAACGTGAAGTAGTGTAACCTTGGGCATATCGAAAACCCTAAAATATTTTACCAGGAGGCTAAATCGACAAGTCTCTGAGATTTGAGAGCGAGGAGCCAGAGTGCCAAAATTCTTAGTATACCAAAAGGAAATACACAAAACCTATGTGATAATAATTGCAAGTAAAAGGCCTTCACCGATTTGAAACACCAAATCTATATGCCTTTGGTTTTAAGTTGCATAACAGGAAAAGAACTTACCAGGAGAATGGGTCAGGTCAACTAGAAGGTTGAACAACGAACTCCAGTGTACATGTTTTGCCTCAACCAAAAGAATCACCCACAGAGTCGAGGTTGTTTCCTCGAGGAATCACAATGGTGAGGAAAGAGCTCGCCTAGACTCTAAGTGAGGGGTGTACTACTAGAGTAAATGTCGAAGGACATTGGACCATGTGCTAGGAATGAGTTGGCATGTTGGGATTAGGGAAGGTCAGGTGGGAGATCCATCAATACTAGTGCATGAAGGAACCCCTATTAAACACAGGCATGGAGCCTTAATTATTTTCTGACAGATACATTTCTCTCCCTTACCAACCAAGATACGAAATTAATGACAGTCATATTGTGTATGTCGAGTTATAATTGTTCGGTCACAAAACTAACTCGTTCAGTTAGATTACCTTCCCTCTTCTCTATTGGTGGAACGAACATTAGCTACAAGTCAGTTACATAGGATTTGTGTGTGAGATTTGTTTGATTTAAAACCTTAAGTTGGATGACTACAAGTCTTATGACCATGACTGAGACTTAAGGGAAATCTGTTTCAGCGACTCAGACTTTGACAAATTAATACCGCTAACCATGACTTAATATGAGTTACACCAAGGTCGTAACTCTCAACGTTTACATAGTATGTTGGATATGCTATTACGACAGGGCAACGATATGAACTTGCGCACGATATGAAGAATCCTTTTGTTTTAAGAAGACTAGGATTTGAATCCTAATAAACATATTATGTAGGGGAATATAGGTATAAGTATTATTAAGATTTATAAAAGAAACATATGTGTGGAAAAGGTATTGTAATCTTTGACAACCCATCATATAAAGTATGATGTTTTTGTTTAACATGGTATTGTCCTCATATAATAGATAGACCAGTTGTCTATAATGAGGGTAAACTTTAATATCATGTTCTACAATTTTATTAACGAAAAGTTGGAGATTAATGTACCAAAAAGAAAAAAAAAGAAAAATTATGTCAATTTAGAAGTACATTACATTATGGTTGGGTGGAAAGATGCACACCCAAAGTTAGTGAGTTGGTTTCAACCTATAAAATATAAGTATACTCATACTCTGTGTAAATTGAGTTGTAACTGTGAAATCAAGTTGGATATCTTGTGAATGTTTAGAGATGTGAATGTTTACTTGATGGTTGGACTGGGTTCCTTTGTCTTTGGCATGAATGTGTTGGTTTGCATATGTTAATTCTCAAGCCTATATAGTAGCTCAAGTTAAAACAAAATAACTGTGAGTCTGTCGACCTTGGGCATAGTTTAATGGGTGCGTGTGTCCACTTCCAGTTATTCTAAGACTCCTGGATAAGGGATTTTGTTAGGCTCAAGAGAGGTAGCGTGAAGGTGTGCATATCCTACACCAGCTACGTAGGATTGGAGAAATCTCTAATTTATAAAATTGGGGAGAAACACAAGGAGTGTCCCTTCATTCCATTTAAGGTAGGTCAGTAAGCTCATGAGGCATAACTCTCTTAGAGTGTATACAAGGGGTGCATTCCCCAAACATTTCATCTGTGTGACTGAGGGCTCATGCTCACATCCTTAACAATTTCCTGTCTTAGAATTAAGTGTGTGTAGCCCCTGAAAGACATTTGGAGGATCCATATGACTAGGGTATGGAAACCCTATGCTAGTTCGAAAGGAGCTATCTCTTATTGGCCCGGAGCTCTGGGAGTTCAAATCTCTGGGAATGTTGAAACTTCACAATCGCCAAAAATCCTGAATGTCATAGTTGCGAAGAATTGTGAGTCGTTTATATGGGGAGGCCATTGACGACCCTTCTTGACTGCCTGATCAACCAGCGGAGGTGTTCGTGTATGGTACTTTGGAAAAGTACCACTTTAGGAGAATGGAGTTGTTGTAGCGTTAAAAACCTCGAAGGTGGAAGTGATGAAGTAATGTGGACCATCGATCCTAGGATCCTTTGGGATTCTTCTCATTTGTCCACCATTAAGGACAAGTGTAACCCCTGACCCTCACCACGCGTCAGCCTCTAGTACGTTCCCTCCTGGCCTAAGTGGTTGGTGATGTAACCGAGACTCAAGGATTCCAGGGCTTTAGGACTCCAGAGGATTCGGGGTGTAGCATCGTGGAGGGACCAAAAGGCCCAAAGGTTGGAGCTATGCGTCAATCTTACAAGAGTTCAGAAAGATTGAGAGTATGGAGTGTTGGAACTAGGTCCACCAAAGGGCCAGACCCACCAATACCTATCCTTGCATATACCGTGTTACAACGTGTAGGTGGGGACCCTTTGTAACTTCGGAGGATTGAAGCATAGTTTCAAAGTTAATGTGAAAAGGCTCAAAGGCCCTAGCTACATGGAAACATTTCAGAACTTCGAGAGTTCGGGACTATGGAAGATATGTGTTCAGAACGGAAAAGAGGTGTTAAGCACTGAAGTGTCGAATGCCAAACTCTCCCCTCGCTTAAGTGTTCAATGGGGAACGAGCCCCACCATTGGATCGGACGGTGAATGGACATCCCAACATGGATTTAGGAACTTGGAGACATCACATGTGAGAAGGATCCACGTGGGTGCCATGTGGCCTTAGGACAATAAGGATCGCAGAACTTCGGAAAGGTATAAGTTCTAATTCAGACCTCGGATTGGAGCATGGCGATAATGCTGGGAAATATCTTGATGTGCAAAAAAGGATGAAGATCTCAGACATAGGATCTAGGATGTTTAAATAAAGTGAATTTATGATGCGCCATTCCTTAAAAATCATTTTTAAGGGGTTGGATGTGTTACATTATCCCACATTCATCATGGGAATTGTTCTTGTCTTCCTCTCTCATATATAATTGAGACGCATGTGGAATTTTATAAACTTGGACTAATTTATCCCACATGCATCATGGGAATTGTGGAATTTTATAAAATTAGACTAATTTATCCCACATGCATGATGGGAATTGTTCTTGTCTCACTCACTAGTAAATTTGGGGCATTTTGTGACAGCCATTTCGATGCTCTTGCAACGTTGTTTCATGGATATTGTGATGAATATTGGGTCCCTCAAGCATCACATCATATATCATGGAACATGCGACGAACCTATGATAACGTCGCAAGTGAGATGACACAATGTTGTCGTCATAAGAGAGACGACTTACAGAGTATGTTGCAAGAATGACAAACAAGAAATTGTCACAAGAACGACAACAATGGACGATTCTTGTCATCTCAAGAGAAAAGCCATATCCCAATTTCGATGTTGAACATGTCACTGCAAGAATGAAGAACATTGAGTAGTTGTGATGAACTATTCATACAATCCACGATTGTTTTCGTCGCAATACAAACTCCATATCTCAGTTGATGTGATGAACATGTCGTCTCAAGTGCGACGAACATTGAGTACTTGTGATGAACTATTCATACAATCGATGATTTTGTTCATCATAAGAGAAACACCATATCCCAGTTGATGTGACAAACATGTTGTCTCAAGAGAAACGAACATTGAGTACTTGTGACAAACTATTCATACAATCAACGATTATGTTCGTCGCAAGAAAAATGCCATATCCCAATTTCCGCGATGATTTTTTTTTCACAAGAGCAACGAACATTCAATAGTTGTGACAAACTATTCATACAATTGATGATTATGTTCTTCACAACAACGACGAAATATATTTATTTAAAAATATATATATAATCGATTAATGCAAGAATGACGAAAACTACAAAGTTGTTATTAAATGAAATATGTGAAATATTTGGCAGTAAATATGTGTGAAAGAGAAATATTTTCATAGTATGAGAAATATTTTCATAGGTGTGAAGATGGAAAGTAAAATAATTGTCCTTTATTGTAAGTATTATTCTTGACGGAATCTCACTTATGTATAAAGGTAAGTATCTTTTTAATATGTTAGTTCTCCATAGTATTCTTTGGCCCTCTATATGAATTTTGGTACTTTCTTTGAAGTAATACTTGTTGGTTATTATAACCCTACTCTTGATTATTGTCTGTATTATTTTTGTATGTCTGCTCTCTGTATTTTATGAACTATAGGATATCAAAGCTACATAACTTAATTAGAATTTTGTATATGTTTTATTACTTATGAGAGTAAATTATTTCACATGTATATAAAATAATGATAGGACCCTTTGCCTTGCAAGGGACCCCATAAAATGGATTACGTACCCACTTACCCTCTTGGGTCATGGATCGACTACTTGACAATTCAACGCTAACCCTTTGATATTCAATCATGATCTCGGATAAGTATCCTTTGACACTTTTATTTATCTTATTCTTTAATTTTTGTACAATAGCAAGTTACTAATAATAATTCCTTGCTCCTTTGCAGGTTGGGAGAAAATATAGTGCACTTGGTGACGAATATTTTCCTATCCACAAAAGGTATTCAAGTTCCATATTTCTTCGACTAGTCCATGCGCACTCACAAAAAGTTCATGTAGACTTTTAAATCTATGTTTAGACTAGGTATGGAGTTCTAGTGTCTAAAGAAATCAAACTGTAACATTCTGGTGAGCGACCTATTTACTGTAACAAATAAATCTTCGCTTATATTCTACAATCCATAGTATCAAATCTCTTTCTTGGATAATAGATAACAGATACTATTTGCGGACTTTTATTCTTTATACTCATAATAATAGTAGAAAATAATACAACATGTTTGTACTTTTATTTCTTAAGTATTTGATTATGCACAATAATGTACAACAATGAAGAATATAGATTCATAATGGCCCAAATGCACCTATACATAGTTTTCCTATATATATACATGTGTGTGTGTATGTATACACACACACACACACACACACACACATACTACACATTTATACTTCAGATAAAACACCACTACATGTATTCTTACACAGTGGCAAGCCACAATCTAACATGGTTGTATAATCCATTTTAAACCAATTTTACCTATATGTATAAAATGTAAAACATTTTAACAAGAAGTTGATATCCATAATGTAGTATCAACAATAAAAGTAAATAGATTAGATACATATCTGAATACTGATGATGGAAAACAAATGGAACAATCACATTCCACCCAACCATAGAAACAAAACAACCATGATCACTTGTCCTAATCACCCCCTAGCCTGACCATGAATCCATGAGGGAGAACTAATTCAACCTCCTTAGTTAATGTCACATTCAACAGATCATAAAATGCTTTTCCTCACACAATATGTGCTCATAACGAAAAAACAGTTCTAAATCCACAATATACTAAGTAGTGTCCTGCCTCCCACATATGTTGTATTTATCTTGTGCCTAGGTATTTCCATTCGTTTCCCTCCTTGGGAAATTCGTAACCTTACAAATACTTGATTTTTAAGGGTTGTTAGTGGCCAAATTCAAGTTCTTCCACTAGTAAAACTCAGCATTAAGTTAACTCACACCTGTTCCCCACTCATGGAGTCATAGTGAGTTATTTTTAACCTCAGTGTTCCATTTATTTTCCAACAATTAATTTATTAAAATTTTTGTCTCATACATGTGTCCAATCAAAGAGGGCAGTTGGGCAAGTCAAATATTTTCCCAACAGTCATAAAATAATAATCACATAATCCAAAATTCTAAATTGGGATTTTCCATAAATGGAAATTTATTTCTAAATTCAGATTTTCCATAAATGAAAATTTATTTCTAAATTCAACCTCGGATTCAATTTCTAATAATTTGAGCATATCACATCCTCTCCCCCTTATGTACAACACTTTCCTCAGCATTCAATCATCTCTCAGAATGGGATTGGATAATACTTATGCACGTCTTCTTCCAATTCCCAAGTGGCCTCCTCAGGGATAAGGTGCTTCCATTGCACTTTTAATTGAGCGATGGCTTTCCGAAGTATTGTTAATTTCCTGTCTAGAATGAACATAGGTTCCACTTTGAACTCTCCCTCTAGTTTCACCTGCACCATGTTCCAATCAGTGATGTGAATAGGATCATGAATATATCTTTTCAATAAATAAACATGAAAAACATTATGAAATTTTAAATTTGTAGGAAATGTGAGTTGATATGCCTTGGTTTGATTCAAGTTAAAATATCGAAGGGGCCACAAAATCTTGGCCCTAACTTGGAACAACTTCCTAGATTTAGAGATGTTCTTCTTGCTTTGACTTTTAGATATACATGTTCCCAATATTTGAATTCTTGTTGTCTTCTTTTTAGATCTTCATAGCATTTATGTCGATCTTGTGCCTCTTTAAAGTTATGTTGTACCCTTTTTACCATTCTTTCCATTTCCTAGAGTATTTCTCATCCCACCATAATCTTTTCAATTGGATTATCCCAACTGATCAGGGTTGTGCATTTCCTTCCATATAATACTTTGAAGGGATTCATCTTAGTTGATGCCTCCTAACCATTATTGTAAGTGGACTCAAATAAGTGTAGATACTCTTCCCACTTAGTTGGTTTTGTTCTTACATACATTCGTAACATGTCTTTGATAATATGGTTTGTTTGTTCTATTTGACCATCTGTTTGTGGATGGTAACTTGTGCTGAAATAAAAATTAGTATCCAAACCTGCAAAAAATTCTTTCCAAAAATTGGATGTAAATTTGGCATCTCTATTTGAAATCACCATCTTAGGAATTTCATGCGACCTAAAAATTTCTTTCATAAAAATTTCAGCGATATTAATTTCTTTGTAAGTATGTTTCACAGGTATAAAATGTGTATATTTACTTAGTTTATCAACCACTACCATAATTGAGTCATTTCGTCTTTGAGTCTAAGGAAAACCTGTGATGAATTCCATCGAAATAATTTCCATTTCCATTCGGGTATAGGAAGGGGTTGTAGAAGACCTGCCAGATGTTGGTGCTCAACCTTTACTTTTTGACAATATAAACATTTAGACAAATATTCAACTATTTCATTTTTTATGTTAGTCCATAAAATTGTTTCCTTAATGTTGTTATCATTTTCTAGTATCCTGGGTGGCCAAAATATGTCTTTTTGTGCAGCTCATCAAGAATTTTCATCTTTAGATTAGTAGATTTAGGTACATATAACCTATTCTTGAACCTTAACAACCCATTTTTATCTATCCTTAGATCTGTTTTATTCATATTTTCTGCATTTCCTTGCAATTATGTTTTTGTCTTGATGTAATTTTCATTATTATTTCTTGTAGATTTTATTCTCTATTTGATATCATTTTCTTCTTTGCTGATAATTATTTTGTAAAGCCCACTAATCCTTTGACATAGTGCATATGAATTGTTTTTTTCCTTACCCTTGATGTGTCATACTTCAAAATCAAACTCACTTAAAAAGGCCAAACATATCGCTTGTCTTGCATTGAGATCTAGTTGACTGAACAAATGATTTACACCACTGGTGTTGGGTAGTAACATAAATTTCCTTCCCATTAAATAGTGTCACCACAGTTTTAATCGTAAATCACAACTACTAATTCTAAATCGTGAGTCACATAGTTGTGTTCATGTTCTTTCAATTTATGTGATTTATAACACATGTCATGTTCCTCTTGTGTTAGAACACCTCATAATCCCTCTTTACTTGAATTTACGCAAATTATAAAGTCTTTATATGGATCATCTACTTTTAGGATAGGTGTTGTAGTTAATAGTCCTTTTAGATTATCAAAATTGTCTTGACATTTTTGCAACCAATTAAACTTTATTCTGTTTTTTTGTAGTGATGTGATTGGATATGCAATTCTAGAAAATCCTTCGATAAACCTACGGTAAAAACCGGTAATCCCCGTAAATGACTTTATGTCTGCTACATCTTTAGGAATAGGCCATTCCATAATGGCTTTAATCTTTTCCAGGTCCACTACAATACCATCTTATGATATTATGTGCCCTAAATATTGTATATTTCTTTAGTAGAAATCACACTTATCAAACTTATCATATAATTTATGCTCTCTTAAAGTCTGTAGTACTACTTTCATATGTTCTTCATATTCTTATTTAGTTTTTGAATAACTAAAATGTCATCGATAAAAATTGGCACAAACGTATCTAGATATTAGTTGAATATACTATTAATCAAGCAGAAAAAGATTGATGGTGCATTAGTAAGTCTGAATGGGATCACAAAATATTCATAATGTCCATAATATTTTCTAAATGTTGTTTTATATACATCTTCATCCTTTATCCTCACTTGGTGATAACTAGATCTCAAATCTAGCTTAGATAATATATTTTCTCCTCCAAACTAGTCAAAGAGATCGTTAATTCTAGGTAAAGGATACTTATTATTGATCTTCATTTTATTCAGTTGTCGATAATGAATACATAGTCTCAATGTTCCATATTTATTTTTAACAAATAAAACTGGTGCTCTCCAAGGTGAAACACTTGGTCTGATATATTCTTTATCTAACAGTTCTTGTAATTGAATTTTCCGTTCTATTAATTTGGGTAGACTCATTTTATAAAGTTCCTTGGACACCGAGGTAGATCGAGGTAGTAGATCGATAGAGAAATCTATCTCTCTCCTTGGAGATAGTTCTGGTATTTCTTCTATAAATACGTCTCTGAACCCATGTAGGACTGCAAAGTATTCTAAACTTGGTTTTCTTTCTTCCCCTAGGGAATTAGTTACTTGAACAACATAAACTTGACAACCTTTATTAACACATTTCTTAAATTGAATTGTTGATATTTGCCTAAGAAAAACTAGTTTTCTAATTCCTTGTACTGTTATGACTGGATTATTTTCATCTTTATACAGAAACGAATTTTCATAACAATTCAATATCACTTTATTTATTTCTAACCAGTCCATTCTAATAATTATATCATAAGACCCCAAAGGTAATAAGTTCATATTTAACTTTGTACTATGACCATTTATATTGATTTCATAATCAGAAATAAAATCTAGTACCTTTTTTGTGGTCCTTGTTTCTAGCTATACTAACTAATATTTAGCATGTTTTACCTTATTTAACTTCTTTGATTCTACTAAAGTTGGAGTAATATAACTCAGACTAGCTCTTGGGTCAATTAGTATATAAACATTGTTGAAATTAATTTTACCTTCAATTTCCACAATACTCTATTAATGATCTACATGTTTTCCTTTCAAAGATGCATTGATATTATACATTCTTCTGCCAATGTCTAAAAATGTTGAAGCCTCTTGAATATTATGGCCAAAATTTCTTGTTGATGGGTTTAACTCTAGACAATTTCTCTGCAGGTGGGGTTCTTGTTGATGTTATATTATAGATAGTATCTAGTGGTTAAATTGTTTTTCATTTTATATAGATATAAGTAAATCGATTTAAATGGATTGTGCAACCATGTTAGATTGTATCTTACTACTGTACCTATAATAGTGTTTTAGATGAGGTATAATGTTTAATATGTATATGTGTGTGTATTTGTCTGTGTGCGAATATATATATATATATATATATATATATATATATATATATATATATATAAAATGTGTAAATATAAATTTGGGCCATTATGCATCTATATTCTTTATTGTTGTACACTACTCTGAAAAAATCAAATACATCATAAAAAAGAAAGGTGAAAACATGTTGTCTTTGTATTATACTAAGTATACACAATAAAAATACCAAATATATTATGTCATCTATTATCCAAGCAAGATATCTAATAGAACAAATTGTAGAAATATGACAAATTTTAATTTATTACAGTCAATAGGTTGTTAAACAAAAATATTATAGTTCGAGTTCCTTACTCATAAGAACTCCATAACTAATATAAAAAGACACTTTAAAGTACTACATGAACTATCTGCAAGTGTGCATGGACCGACGAAGTAAAATTGGAACTCGAATACCTTTTGTGGACGGTCAATCTTCTTCATCAAGTGAATTTATTTTTCTTTAAATTTGCAAAGGAGAAACAAAATATCATTAACATCTTATTATGGTACAAGATATTAAAGAATAATAAAAATGACAGAGTCAAAGAATAATTATCTGAAATCTTAATTGATTGTCGTAGAGTTAGTGTTTCTTTGCGAAGTAGTCCATGTAGGACACAAGAATGGGAGTAGGTGTGTAATCCATCTCATGGGTTCCCTCGCAAGACAAAGGGGCCCATCATCAGTTTTTACACATGCGAAATTACTACTCACCCAAGCAATAAAACATAAGCTAAATTTCCAATTAAGTACAGTAACCTTGATATCCCATAGGTTATAAGGTTTACAGAGTAAAAGGAATACCAACGGAAACCAAGAGTAGAATTATAATAACCAACGAGTATTACTTTGGCTAAGAGTAACCAAACTTCTTATAGAGAGCCAAAGTCAATGTGAGAACTAACACTTTAAACTGAAGTACCTTTATGCAGAGACAAGAATAATACTTACAGTAAACGAAATAGTAAGCAAGAAACAACGATAGAGATTTATCATTTGCGATTTGGACAGTTTTATACAACTTATATAATTAAATAAATTTAAATCATGAAATACCATAGCGATGCTTGGGAGGGGATCCAAGTATGTGAATATTTTAGTAAGGACACAAGTCTTTATTAAACAATGAAGAAACGTCTTCGTTTAATCAAACAAGAAAATATGGTAGGTTTTAAATAGAGTTGTCGAAGGCACACATGATCCTCAAACTTATGGACGCTTTGAATCATAACCGTTGAGATAGTATTAAAGAAAACTCCTTATGGGTGTTTAATTGGACCAATAAGGAAGGACTACAACCTTCCTTAGAGAGTGCACAACAAAGTTCAAGTCGTCCACATCAAGCAATATGAAAAGAAGAAAGAATGCTATGTTATGTTTTCTGATCGTTGTGAGCATCAATCAGTTATTGTAATAAATCATTCGTTAGTCTAAGTAAATGATGGCAATGTCTAATTTCAAGTAAAGTTAGTTGTGTGATAAAACTCCATGGGAAACTTCTCTTGTGAATCTAAATGTGTAGAGAATTACATAAGAAAAGAGGCATGTACCAATTGTAGAAAATAGTATTTAATGTTTAAGAAGGGAAAAGACACTCTAATATAATGATGAAGTTTAGTGGAATCTCATCCTCTCTTTTTTTTACTTTTACTGCATGTAAAAATATTTTTTATTGTCTCTGTAATTATTGAGAGAGTGCGCACCTGTATTCTGATATATGTTTGATAGGTAAATACACCCTTCTTGTTGTGTTTTATGTAAAGGAGAAGTAGGGAGTCATTTTAAAGTGGAGAACATATACACATATCTCTCTTGCTATCCAGTTTAGAAATTTTCCTTCCATCAACACAAATAATTCTCACTTGCATATTAATTTTGGTGGATAGTGTAGGAAGGAAGAAAGTATTCTACATTCAGCAAGAGCATTGCAAACAACATTCGTTTTTACTCTCTGCATAAGAGATGCCCAAACATCTCTCTCCTTTTTCTCTCTTGAACACTCCAACACACATTGCTATGTAGCTGACTCATGATCATTTCTCCCAACATTCTCCCTCCATTACGGTCAATTGTTATTAGAGTGTGCTTTGTCCTTGGGACCAAAACTCCATCCAGTCAAAACAAGAACAAACAATTTGGGGGATCTAACATTTAGTAGCATGTTTCTGCTTAGAACGTGCCTTTCACCCTTTGTAGGGTTTCTGTGACACCCTCCTGAGGGTATAATCTAGACCACCACCAATTCTGCCTTGAAACGAAGCCTCTAGTGAGGAATCCAATGCAGACACATCAGGCCCAGTGGTTGATTTGGCACTGGCTCTTCAAGAATTCATTTGTATTCAACAACTAGACACCCATTTTCAATTACCCAACTTCGTCAGTGGATGTATGACGAGATGGTGTATTCTTGGATCCGTAGTCTCTCCATGTATTTAAAAACCTCTCCTGAGATCGAGGAGGCTACCAAATTACAAATAGTCAGTCTCCAACTCGAGGGAATATCCTAAACCTAGAGGGACACACACTTGGCCATCGTAAAATTGATCATCGAGCTCGATAATCTATCCCCGACAACTTGATACATTACTTCATGGGAGACGTTCTTTCAAGCCTTGAGAGAACAATTCTACCCTCCAGGCTACCTGCACAATTTTCTTGCAACGTGGTTACAACTCCGATAAATTTCCAATCAATCGGTGCAAGGCTACATGGACGTCTTCTGCAAGCTATGCATCCAAATACAGATGAGAACCATATGAGGTATTAATAATTAAGTTCAATTCTGGTTTATTGTTACCTCTCCGGCGGGAGGTAGATATTTTTGAAAACACTTCTTTGGACAAGGCTTTCTTACGGGCCTTGGCCGTGGAAAGAAAGGTGGTTCCTCACATTAGATAACCTCCAAATGAAACCTAGACTGATAACCCATCCCCTTCTCATTATCCACCTTATCGTTCTTCCTCGTCGGTGACCTAAAATGCACTTTGGTGTAATTTTCACAAGACCAACTCCCATAACTCAGCCGATTGTCGAGCCATTAAAAATAACCACCCCCATCAGACATTGTTTCCAGAGGCCACACCCAGTGAGTCTCTAGAGAAACCATAAATAATCTCTCTCACCGATCTCACCCAAGTTGACCCATCCCTCATTCTCATGACTACATCAGAAACAAATCACCGTAATGTTCCCCTATTCACTCACAACTACCAAATTAAAAATGATCTCCCCACTCTCATTCTGGACAATGGCAATCAAAAGAATATGATATCACAAGAGTTAGTACAAAATCTACAACTCCCCACCACTCGACACCCTGATCCATGTCATATTGGTTGGGTATAGAAGGGTGGTCCTCGCATTACTATTGCTCGGTTGTAATGTTCCCCAAATTTACCAAATAATTTTTTTTTTCTTAGGGACATTAAAATTCCTTTTACTTCGATCAACTAAATTCAAAAGACTCAAAGTTATTTAAGTAGGTAGTTGTCGTTACTATCAACTTTTGTAAGGACTATGTTTACCACTTGTATCGATACAACTAACTGCCATTATAAAATATTTTATTCTCTGAGTTATTTCGTGTTGCATAGTAATCATATATATAATGGTTAAGGGGGCAACCTCGCTATACTCTAGATTCTCAAATTACTAACATTAAATGTTAGGAAAAGGATTGAAGACCCCACAAACATTATCATAACTCCATATATAAACATTGACATATATATATATAGATAGATAGATATTAAATCACTACTAGCATCATAATCCTTTCCATATATATATCTACACGTATTAAAGTTTTACTGTATTAAGGACCCTAAGCATTATACCGATCCCTAGGCATAAGGGTTTAACGTTGTCAATTTTTAAAGCATTAATAGTATTGGAGCCGTCTCCAAGCATATCATTAACGTTGATTATAGCGTAAAGGATATATGCGAAAAATATTGGGTTCCAATAGAGAATACACCTTTATCGAAGTAAAAGTTACATGCCTTAATTAATGCACCTGAATTTACGTTTGTTTCATTGTTCAAGTAACAAACTCTGTGGGAAAAAGTTTGTGGTTAACCTTTCGTTTACAAATACCCCAGATACCATCTTTGAGGGGCCCAATTATACCATTCCTCTTTCTCAAATTTGTTAACATTAACAAACGAGGTAATCTCAACTTAATTGAACGAGAGGATGGGCTCGATAACTGAATTAGTATTGCCTTAACTGATTTGTCTCCCTCACAATAAATATGTATGAATTTTAATGAGCTACTTTTCAGATCCAAAATTCAAGCCTATGTCTAGACTATTAATGGTGACCTACTAGGGTACCTCCTAAGGGTTATCGCTCGATCACCATGTCCAATGTAAAACATGCCACCTCCCTCCTATCACATGGAAAGGTGCAGGGTTCATCACCATCACTATTACTCAGTTGAGATTTGTATTTTTAGGGTTATTGTTTCATTCTCTTTCGACTCTGTCTTTGGGGAAATGATCCAGTGCTAACCCCGTGGTATTTGACTTGGTAAACATGGCCTGAATCGTGTAGAGGGGTTTGTCTTGGGTAGGAAGAAAAGGATAGCATGTCTACTGGTTGGATGATACCATGAACCAAGTAAACATCTCTCTGTCATTTTACTCTGAATTTTCTAAGCGATTCTAGATTTTCGTAGTATGCACCAGTTGCCATATACTTCCTTTTCTCTCTTCGAATCCCTCGGTCCTACATTGGAGTTTTTTTATTTTTAAAAGATTTTTTGTGTGTTAAATTTTTGTTATGTTTCAGTAGAGGTTCTAACCCTAGATTGGTTCTTCCGTGACTTATAAAGATTTGGTGCTTTCCTATAAATTCTTTAATTGTCTGTAAATTCGTGGATCCTCTTAATCTATATTTCAATGTTAATTATGGACTTCTACTGTGTGATAGAAAATCCTAAGGAAATACCCTCCATATTTCATCCGGGTCTTTGCATATTGAAGAAATGATTCTATTCTATTTGAACATGAGTATTTTCCTTGCAATAAAATGTTTCGTTTCTCGTCCCTTTGAATGTTTACAATAAGGGTTTTCGTGGGGAAAAATAAGGTTCTGAAACTCTTTTGCTTGAAGTTTTGAACTGCAGATTCCTGATTTTGAGAAAAAAATTATAATTTGGATCTCGTTATAATTTAATTTGGTTCATCCCTATATAATGTTACTATTTTGTTAAGGAAATAGTCCTTTCTGGTTCTTAGAGATTCACCATGAAAATCATATGATACAATTTAAAATTTCAAAACCTTTCCCTGTGGATCGCTGGGAAATTTATTCATTACTGTATCAAGTTTCCTTCATACAGGATCATTACCCTAAGTCTAAATACATTATTCATATTCCGGGTAGGGATTGTAACAGTCATACGATGCCACCTACGTGTAATAATTTAGACTCTGAACTTGGTTCAAGTAATTATATATAATTTCTCTTCTCCTATATTCTATGTTTGGAAACTTGACTGTTACAATTCCTGCAGCGTGAATAAAATATCATAGGTAAAATCCAAGGGCGATAGATGTCTCATTATGACATATATGGTTCTGTGTGAAGTTAATCGGATTATCGAAGTATTAATTGTTTAGCATAGTTTTCTTGCTTATTTACATTCCAGAGTTATTTGGTTAATGCTTTCGGTTACCGAACTAATGATGGAACCCCTGTTATATTGCGAGGGTATCCATCAAACTTTTCCATGTCCACTCCTCCCCTTCAGGCTTGTGGATAGTTTACTCAGTGACGCTGATGGGAAAAGACTCACGTGAAACTCTTAAGCTAAGTATTGTTAGTGTAAGTGAATCTTCAATATTTATTTTGGTTGATTATCCCTTATTATTGTTTTACTAATTCTTCCTCTTTCTTTTTTGCAGTTCTTAACTACTGTACTCAAATGGATTCACTAATTCGCCTCACTCGAAAGGTATTCGATTTCATGTTTAAATTTAAGTTTTTCTAGGTTCTGTTCATAGAAGTACATAGCTCCAAATTAGGGCACTATTATTATAATATCTTTTTCACCATGATACCATAGATAACCTGGTTACTTGTAACTTAAATCCTTCAAGGAAAAGAACAGATATGAATAGTTTTGAACAACGGAGAAACCCCAAGGAAAAAAAAAGATTTTTCGATTTAAACAACTATGATGATATGTAGTGGAAGTTACTTCTGGTTTTATTGTAAATAAAAGGGACTATAATTTTCTATGTCTTTTATATAGGTTGTTTAATAGAAAACACTTGAATCTGATGTAATTCAATAAGTGGACACCATGTCTTTTGTATGTGAATATATTTTATTGCTTTTATATCTTTTGTATGTGAATATATTTTATTGCTTTTATTCAGTTCTGTGTAAAATAGACATACAACCATATCTATATCTATATATATATTTATCTCATTTTTGTGTTTTATTTCCATAATTCCATTTGGCATTGTATACTTTAGATATCCCTTAAACGAGTATATACACATACATACATACATACATATATATATATATATATATATATATATATATATATATATATATATATATATTTATTTATTGATATGGTGCAGATTTTGGTTATCACGATAAAACTATTGTTCTGTTTAGGTTGATTCCAAACCTATAAAACCATACATAAACTTTCATGTAGTTATACACTTACGGTCATTCGACCTGGAACAATCTGTAAGTATTCTTTATGCATACTTATCCTTAACCCTACATTCATACTTATACCACAATATTCCTAATATCAACCACAAATCAAAAGCTAATATTTGTTTTCCTTTTTCAGTCCAGAGAGTACATCGCATGAATAGGAAAGATTTCATACATTTATCAAAATCTATCACACGCAATAGCTTTCTTAACTATACTTAATAAATAAATTCAAACAGTAAATGCTTATTCTATAATTCACTTCATTCTACCAACCATTTACCAATAAAAAAGTTCACAAGAGATTGGGTAGATGTACATATATGAACAAAGTGTTGGGACAACAAATGGAGCAGCGAAGTTCCACCCAACCATAGAATGAAACAACCAGTCTACTTGCTCCGTCCATCGCCTAGCTTGACCATGAATCCATGAGGGCGAACCCTGAATCTCCTCTTCCACTATAGTCCTCTTTCGGATTGGAAAAGTCTCCTTTCCTAAATAGTGCTCATAACAGTAAGTGATATTCCTTCCCCCCCAACATACTAAGAAACATCCTGCCTCCTTCCATATGCTATATATGCAAAATCATCTTGTGCCTAGGTATTTTCCCTTTGGGGAATTTTCGCATCTTTATAAATCCCTGATTTTCAAGGGCTACCAATGGCCAAATTCTTGATTTTCCACTTGTAAATTCATCCTTAAGGTAGTTCAAGCCTATTCCCCACTCATGGATTCATGGTGAGTTGATTTTAACCTGGTTATTCCATTTGTCTCTCAGCAATATATATATATATAAAATATTTGTTTCTTACAAGTGTCATAGTCAAATAATTGGTTGAGAAAATCAAATCTTTGCCCAACAGTCACAATAATAAATTACAATTAACTAAATTCCAAAATCAAAATTTCCATAATGGCAATAATTTTCCAAATTTGAATTTGGCAAAAATGGAAATAAATTCCTAAGTGTATTCAAACTTCAATAATAACTTGTTTTTCGGGGATATTACATCATTTTTTTGTTCCTTTCTCGAAATAGGGTTGGATACTCTGCAAATCTTCCTCCAATTCCCAAGTGGCCTCCTTAGGACTAAAGTGCTTCCATTGCACTTTTACCTGGGTTATGACTCATTTCCATAGCACTATTTCTCTCACATCGAGAATGCGTAGAGGTTTTGCTTGGAACTTGTCTTTTGGTTCCACCTGCACCATGTTCCAATCGATCATGTGATTAGGATCATGAACATATTTGTTTAACAAAGAAATATGAAATACATTATGAATTTTTAGATTTGCAGGAAGTGCAAGTTAGTATGCCACGGGTCCAATTCGAGCTAAGATCTCGAAAGGGCCACAAAACCTGGGCGCCAACTTGGAGTAATTTCCTAGCTTTAATGAAATTTTTCTTTCTTTGACTTTTAAATACACATGGTCTCAAACTTGAAATTCCTGGTGTCTCCTTTTCAGGTTTATGTAACTTTTTTGTCTGTCATGTGCCTCTTTTAAATTTTGTTGTACTTTTCTTATCGTATTCTCCATTTCCTTGAGCATTTTTGGACCCACCATGAGTCTTTCAACCAGGTTTTCCCAGCTAATCGGAGTTGTATAGTTTCTGTCATACAATACTTCAAAGGGGATCAATTTAGCCAATGTCTGGTAACCATTATTGTATGCAAATTCCACTAAGTGCATGTAGTCTTCCTACTTACTCGGTTTCATCCTTACGTACATTCGTAGCATATCTTCCATGATTTTGTTCGTTCATTCAGTCTGCCCATCTGTTTGTGGATGGTAGCTTCTGCTGAAATTCAAGTTAGTATTCAACCCTGCCAACAATTATTTCAAAACATAGATGTAAATTTTACGTCTCTATCAGAAATCACCATTTTAGGAATACCATGCACTCTAAAAATTTCCTTAATGAATATTTCACCGATGTTAATATCTTTTTTAGTAGACTTTACAAGAATAAAATGTGCAAACTTGCTAAGATTATCAATTACAACCATAATTGAATCATTCTGTTTTTTAGTTCTAGGCAAACCTATGATAAAATCCAGTGATATAGTCTCCCATTTCCATTCTGGTACAGGTAGAGGTTGCAATAGGTCGGTTGGGTGCTAGTGTTTAGCCTTCACCTGTTGACAATCTAGGCACTTAGACAATTATTTTGTTGTCTCGCCTTTCATATTAGGTCAATAAAATAATTTCCTTAGTGTTGTTACCATTTTTTGGTATCCCCGATGACCAGAATATGGCTTCTTGTGTACTTCGTCCAAAACTGTTAAATTTAATTCAGCAGAATTTGGTATGTATAACCTATATTTGAATCCTAGTAGACCATTTTTGTCCAAACTCAGATCTGTTCTGTCTAAATTTTCTGCGTTATTTTGTAAATCTACCATTGTTTTAATGTATTTTTCATCATTATTACTTGCAACATTTATCCTTTTCTCAATATCGCTTTCTTCCCTGCTAATGTTTATCTCAAACAACCCATGAATTCTCCTACTTAAGGCATCTGCCACATTATTTTCCTTACCCTTGATGTGTCCTACCTCGAAATCAAAATTGCTCAAGAAGAACAACCATCTTGATTGCCTTGTGTTAAGGTCTGGTTGACTAAACAAGAATTTCACACCGATGTTATCAGTTAGCAATATAAATTTTCTGCCCATTATACAATGTCGCCACATTTTTAATGCATCGATGACAGTTGTTAATTCCAAGTCGTGACTGGCATAGTTTCATTCGTTCTCTTTTAGATTTAGGGACTCGTAACAAATAACATGCCCTTCTTGAGTTAGGATGTAATGAACCTCGAATTTTCCATAATGTTTTTTTTATTATTATTTATGTCGATCATTAATCCCCAATTTCGTTTTATATGTTTATTGGTAAAAGGAGGAGATCCCCAATAAATCTTCGTGGTGTAACTTAAGTTATTCTACCACATGATGTTATAACTACGTCATTCTAACTTACTTTGTATAGAAACGTTATAAGGATAATTCTGTGACATCCCCCAAAAATTAAATTATTTTTGAGATTTAAAATTGCTCGAAATTTATTTCCGTTTTTAGTAAATTCGAATTTGGGGAATTTTTTCCATTTATGGCAATTCCTAATTTTGAATTTGATATTGTAATTAATTATTGTGACTGTTGGGCAGAGATCTGTTTGGACTCAACTAACTATTTTGACTATGACTGTTGTATAAAAACAAAATATTTATATTAATTGCAGGAGGACAAATGGAATAGCCATGTTAAAATCAGCTGACCATGACTCCATGAGTGGGGAACATGTTGGAACTACCTCTGGGCTGATTAATATGAGTGGAAAATAAGTGATTTCTCCATGGGTAGCCCTTGAAAATCAGGTATTTAGAAAATCTACGAAAATCCCCAAAGGAGGGAAAAAAGACCTGGGCAAAAACAAATAAATAGCATATGCAAGGAGGCTCGATGCTGCCAAGTATGTTTGGAAAGGATTACAAGTTTCCTTGTTGTTATGAGCACTGTTGAATAAGTGTGAGGCAAGAGGTTAACTGCTAGAATTGCAGAACATTGTTGAGGAGGAGTTTCCAAGTTTTCCCTCATGGATTCATGGTCAGGCTAGGGGGTGAATCGGGTAAGTGGTTTTGGCTACCCTATTCTATGGTTGGGAGGAACGTGGTTGTTCCCTTTCTTTTTTCTGAACTATCCCAGATATGTAAACCTTTCCTTCTCTGTATGAATGATTGCATCTATTTGCTGTAATGTAACTGTGTGAATGATTATATCTATTTGTTGTAATGTATCTAACTGTACTAAGATGAGATGGATTTCATAGATGATATATGTTCATTGTATGAAGATTGTAATAAAGTATTAAAATATGGGATTGCCCCTCTTGAATCAGAAACCTAAGACATAGTTATAATGAGACCCGAGGAGAAAGAAGTTATCAATTATTTTTATTTACCCTAACGAACAAGACAATCCTGAAGAAGAAATTCTGGAAAAAGTTATACTATAACCACTGGGACCAAATCCCCTTTACCTTTGGAAAATTTTCTCGTTTCTTCCAAACCCGATATGAGCCTGAGGGAAATCGATTTTGAATGACCCTTTTTAAATTGGGCAACTGAATTGCTCTGTAAGTATAAGGGTCCCGAGACTTTTATTGAGGACCTTTACCAACAAATTAACTTAGACTCTTGATTAAGGACATAAACAGTACATGACAAATTGGTGTGAAAAAAATGGAGGTCAATTGGGTTTTCAGCTATTACAAATGCCAAACAAAAAAAAAATCATGCGCCAAGTTATGATAATGATCGGGGTTTCAGGGTTTGGGATGTCGGGATTACAAACATGTGACGTTCAACAAAATGAGACATGAAAATCCACTTCACTAAATGCGACGGGACTGTGGGCCCAACATTTCAGGGTTTCGAGGTTCGGGGTGTCGGGGTTTATGAACACCGGTCATTCCAAACAAAATGATACGCAAAATACTGAATTGCGAAATGAGAAGGGACTATGGGCCCTACATTTCAGAGTTTTCGAGATTTTGGGGTTTAGTAAAACAAAGGAACTTTGTGATTCTATAGAGTGAGTCCTGAATGCTGAAATGTCAACGTTGTATTTAATCCTCTTTTAAATTATGTTCAGTCTTTGTTTGAATGATTCGTATATCTGATATTATGCCTCTCACTGTGATAAGATGTAATAATTTCAACGGATGACATCTTTTCATTGTGAGAATCTTATCATCAAGACTAAATCCTGGGAAGGGTTCCTCCTAAAACAAAATGCTAGACAAAACTATCTACATATGAATTTGAAATAACAGATCCACCTAAAGGTGTAGATTTAACTTTGAAATCTAGGTAGGATTGTCTATGTATAGATCAGCTTGAAAGGTACCGACCTATCTATAGGCACATGTTTACTTCTGTAATTGAAGTTCCAGCAAATCTATCTCTGATTATTTGAAATTAAAGAAATTTAAGAAATTAAATAAGAAATGTCAATAAGGGCTTAATTGGGTTTTCCACAAAAGCACTTGGCCTAATGGGGTTTTCCACAAAACACTTGGCCTAAGCTCTTGAAGCAAATACGATTTTGTGTTAGAAGGTTAAAGTGCATGCACAGATGAATGACTGAGGCGCTGGCGCTCATATCTACGGTCTACAAGATTTTCCAGACACCCTTGATTGTTCTATCTTTAACGGTGGGGGGGGGGGGGGGGGGG
>ML777977.1:679052-690096 GCA_009831015.1 Picea engelmannii
AAAAACACCAGGCTGAGAAGGAATCCTCAAGAGAAACATGTACAGCAATGAGGAATGAGCATGAGAGGAACTTGTCGGTACCCAGCAGGAGTCACAGAGAATGCATGCTCAGATGTTAGCAATTCATGGTAGTTTAGCAAGCCTAATTACCATTGTCGAAACGAAATTGCCATTGTGAAATGTTGAAAACTAATCCTGAGCACCAAATCTACCTATTTAAGAAATTTTGGCTTAAATAAGCACGTGTTGAATGCACAGGGAATTCTACTATGCAAGGGTTCTTTATAAAGACAAAGCACTTCATCAGCTTCTAATCTACTGTAAAAGAAAAAAAATGATACTTATGTACTGCAATTACAACAATTGTTGCATAACTCAATAGATTGAATGATCAACCTACTATGTACATGTCCCGCTTCAAGTGGAGGTGAAGCTCTCATCGTGTTAACTGATAGGATATGGCTGCAATTCCCACAAGGAACTGTGACTATCTTGAATAAGCTACTGGACGAAACACTAACCATTAGAATGTTGCTGCAAAAGTTACAGTGCATGTAGCACAACTGCTTAGCAATAGAAGAAACAATACAGTCACACATCGCTGAAGCACAAAAATCCCCCAAAGAGATTAAGCCATGTTTAAAAGATGAGCAACAGAACAGACTTAACCTCTGCTTAGACACATACTCTCTTCTTATTGAAATCCATCGAAACTTTTATTTCATCATTTGTGGAAACTTCAGAACGAAAGAGAACCGAACCTCTTATCCATTACAATAGTTAGCCATACTAATTATAGCACTGGAAGATGAGGAGTTGGAAGAGCAAAGAGTTCATGCGCTCTGGGTAGAGTGAGTCCATTAAACATTTTAGTCATGTCCAATTCCTGGTCATTTAGGGGAAGCCTCCAGTTGAAACAGTGCAAGAGATTCGTCACCGCTAACTCTACAAAAAGCGTTCCCAACTATTTCCTTGGGCATCCTCTCCTCCCTACTCCGAACGGAAGACACTCAAAGTTTTCATGAGTTTTGCGGATCAAGACAGCTTCTACTTCAATGAGAAATCTTTCGGGCTTGAAACTTTGGGCATCTTGCCCCCATGACTTGGCGTTCCTACCAATTTCCCAAAGATTAAAAAAAAAATGTGAGTGTTTATGGGGATTTCATAGCCCAAAAGAGTGCAGTCCTCCAGAGACAAGTGAATCGGAAAAGGCACTCTTGGGTGGAGTCTGAGCGTTTCTTTCACCACGGCTTGCAAATAAACGAGATGAGGAATATCAGACTCGCATACCATATGCTCCATTCCAACCATGCATGCCAGCTCATCCTGAACCTTCTGTAGCACTTGAGGGTTTCTCATCACTTCAAACATTGCCCAATGCATCCGCGAGCTACCTCTAATCGTCCAAATGCTCAGAGCATCAAAACCGCATGTAGGAGGAGCTCACCGGGGGTTTCTACATTACACAAATTCCCGTCTTGTATATTGTACAGTCGCCTCCACTCTCCATAGATAAAAACACCCAAGATATCGAGGAGGAGGAGCCGCGTGCTGCACAAAGCAAACAAAACAAAGTTTTTTTTATTAATAAACAAAATAAACCAAAAACAAAAAACCCTGGAACACACACAATCCCAAGACAATACTAAGCGCCAAGTTAGAAGGAGAGGAGCATGATAGTGTGAATAATAAAAACAAAAAAAAAGAGAAGCAAGAAAAAGTTCCAAAGACGAGCGACCAACGCCAGAGACAAAACACACAAGCCATTGCCCAAGCACCAGTGGTCAGAGCCGAGCATCGAGCCTGCCGAGAGAGAGAGAGCATAATGGAGAGGCGACGGAGTTCATGTAAGGTTTTAGGGGAAGAGAGCTCGAGAGAGAGTACATGTAGGGTTAGGTTTAGGTCAGGACGACGCTGTAGGAAGAAAGGCGGGCATGTGGAATCCATGCGTGCCCACACCGGTTTTTAAATTATTTCGATTTTCTTAAATTTTAAGTTTCTTTTTATAAATGGTGTGTGTGTTCGTTTAATTTTTTATTATTATTTTAGTATAAAGATAATTTAGGTTAATTTAGTTCAAATTAATTTAAAGTTAATTTAGGTTAATTTAATTAAACTAATTTAAAGTTAATTATCTTTAAAAAAAATAAAATTTTAATTAAATTAATTGTGTATTTAGTGTAAAGTTAAACTACATTAAAAGTTAATTAAAATGTTAGAGGGTCCATGGGTTTTGAACCCAAGACCACCCACCAAGCCCAAGCCTTAAGAAATGACCAACCACTAACGTGCCACACGTATCACTTTTACAAAATAAATTCACATATAAATAATTTAATTATCAATAGTAGCAAAGTACTATCGTGAAGAATAATCTCTGATTATCCAAGCGCCAAGTTCACGAGACCGTACACAAAACTCATCGATCCAATCGCCAAGTCCCTCCACTCCATTCCACAATTCAAAGCCAAGCACTAAGTTTCAATGCTTGAAAGCCACTCTATAATTCTTGAGACTCGCACCTACAGCCACCAAGACACACAATTCAATGCATATGTACAATGCGCCAAGGAGAGCCCATGAATAAAGCATTGAAGGATATTTAGTTGTAAGTTAAAATTTTAAAGGACTTAGACTAGGACAAGCGAGAAGGAGGTGGCATACACACTAGGAAAGTAAGCTAGAGAAATTGTCGAGTATGGTGCAAGGCTAGCATAGCTATAGGGCAAGGGAACCAATAGTTTTCTTAGGAGAAGAAATCAAGATTAGACTCTTTAGCCCTAACCTAGCCAATCCTGTAAAGAGAGTAATGTCTATTTACAGATAAGTAAAGAAAAACTTATGCCTAACCCTGTTTCTAGTTTGAGTAGCGCCAATTTGAAATGTCCTTGAACTCACCCTGACAACTTTGGTTAATGTAGGTTAAATCATACAAGATGGTTAGGAATCGAGGGAATCGAGGTAGAGGAGGATCGTTGTAGGCACCGCCAACATCACCAGTGTCGCCGCCACCATCGCCCGAACTAGCTCTCATACTATGCTCGTTGGAGGCCATAAATGAGACTTTAAAGGGGCGACAACCAGCAGGGACCGAAGTGGAACCCCCACTGTCTGGAACGGGTAATCCAGAAGCATAAAGAGATTCATGGGGAGGACCTCCACCCAAAGACATCACTCGAGAATTGTAGAAGATCAAACTTCTGGAGTTCTCTGGTAGTCGCACCAGTGAACATGCGGAAGCGTGGTTGGAAGGCATGACAAGGTATTTTGCCTTAAGGGACTATGCATCCAACTCAAAGAAGAAGATAGCAATTTTTCAGTTAAGAGACAACTCCTTGAACTGGTGGGGTAACCTGGAAAGACAACTGCATCTTACCCCATACACAGTATCTTGGGAACTTTTCGAGGAGAGGTTCCGAAGGAAATATCCGCGAGCCTATTATGAGGAACAACAGGTAGGGGCGTTTCATGCCTTAGTACAGGGAAATATAACTATAGAAGAATATGAGATCAGATTTATGGAATTGGTCAAATATGTTTCATATATGGATAATGACCAACGATAGGCAGAATTCTTCGTCTATGGGCTAAACCCTAAGATCAGAGCTATGGTGTGGATGTGGAAACCGTCTTCAGTAACAAAAGTAGTGGAAAATGCACGTTACATGGAAGAACACATGAACTTGAATGGAGGTATGAGGTCAAACTTTCCTCATCGTCCTGGATTTGTCGGGAAGGCCCCTAGTACATTTCCTAGGGGAGGGAGCTCAATTCCACCTCCATATGGTAACAGAGTCGCACCAAGGATAGTAATCGCAGGTATTTCAATGGAAGTGAGTGCAGCATCTCATTCTTCACCAACGACGCAGATAGGTCCATGGCCATTGCAGGAAACAACTAGTAGGGGCAGGGGTTCTAGGGGAAGGAACTCATTTCAGAGACAGTCACATAACAATGTGCAGGTTCAATCTCATGTAACCTGTTGGGGGTGTAGAGGACCCCATTACCAGCGTGACTGCCCAGAGTTACAATCAGGATTTGCGCATAGAGAAGGAAAGGCACTGATGGGAAGAGCAAGTAACAACCACTAGATTTACGCAATGGTTAATAATCGCCAGGCTGAGCATCAATCCATGGTGGTGGAGTCATCAGGTACGCTAAATCATATCAATGTTAAGATTTTATTTGATTTGGGTGCGACAGATAGTTTCATTTCACCATCTGCATTAAAAAAGAGTGGGTTGGCAACCTACGAGCACGATGACTTTAAACAAGTTGAGATAGCTTCGAGGGAAAAGCAAGTCGTAGGACCTAGTGTTGATAATTGCATAGTAGACCTGGGAGTGTGTACTACTAGGTTGAAGGTATACGTCACTACTCTCGGGGTGTTTGACCTAATAATTGGAATGGATTGGTTAGCAGCTCACCGAGCTTTGTTTGATTGTTTCGCAAAGAGGGTACTCTGTGTAGATGACGAAGGAAGGCCAGTAGAGACCTAGGGTGTACAGAGAAAAGTGTCATTACGCTTTAGCTCAACTATGAAAGTTAAGAAATGCTTGAGGCAAGGGTTTCGACTATATGTAGTGGAAGCAGTGAACGAAAGGAAGGGACCCTCATTGGATCAGTACCCGGTATTGTCAGAATTTAAGGATGTTTTTCTGAATCAGTTACCAGGGTTACCTCCTGAGAGGGATCTTGACTTTACTATTGAGCTAAAACTTGGTGCAGAACCAACCTCCAAGACTCCGTATCGGATGACAGCACCAGAACTTAGTGAGTTGCAAATGCAATTGAAGGAGTTGTTAGACTTAAGGCTAATAAGGCCCAATGTCTCACCTTGGGGCGCACCAGAAATTTTTGTAAAGAAGAAGGATGGATCCTTACGACTATGTATAGACTACAGGGACTTGAATCATGCTACAGAAAAATAGGTACCTGATGCCACGAATAGATGACCTCTTTGATCAGATGAAAGGAGAAACGGTATTCTCAAAGATCAATTTGCAATCAAGGTATCATCAGTTAAGGATTAAAGAAGGCAATATCCCAAAAACTGCCTTTCGAACTCAGTTTGTAGATTACGAGTTTGTTGTAGTACCTTTCGGATTGACCAATGCACCAACAGTATTCATGAGCCTCATGAACGGTGTATTCTGGAGGTACATAGACCATTTTGTACAAGTCTTTCTAGATGAAATCCTCATCTATTCCAAGAATGAAAGAGAACATGAGGAACACTTACGAGTAGTGTTGTCCTGCCTTAGAGAGAACAAATTGTATGGGAAGTTGTCGAAATGTTCCTTCTTTCGGAAAGAGATCCACTATTTAGGTCATATCATTTCCGGTGAAGGAATATCTGTAGACCCAGAAAAGGTAAAGACCATTATGGAGTGGCTAGTGCCAAAAAATGCCGATGAGGTGAAAAGCTTCATGGGGATAGCGGGTTATTATCGGAGATTTGTGGAAGGATTCTCAAAAATAGTGAAACCCATCACCACTTTTCAATGCAAAGGGGTCAAGTATGAATGGACAGAAGAGTGTGATAGTGCATTCATTGAGCTTAAGAGGTTACTAACAAGTGCGCCAATTCTACGAGTGTTGGATATGGAAAAGGACTTCACATTCTGCACGGATGCCTCAAAGCAAGGGTTGGGGGTCGTGCTAATGTAGGATGGAGGAGTGATAGCTTATGCATCAAGGAAGTTGAAGAAACACAAAGAGCTATATGCGACTCATGATTTAGATTTGGCACCTGTAATGCTATCTCTTAAACTTTGGAGGCACTATCTTTTGGGGAAAAAAATTGATCTCAAAACGGACCATCAAAGTTTAAACATCTCTTCACTCAAAGGGATCTGAATTCTAGGCAAAGGCGATGGAGTGAGTTTATGAGTGAGTACGATTTTGGTATTTCGTACATCAAGGGAAAGTAAAATGTGGTCGCAGATGCCTTGAGTAGGAGACCACATATCTTCTCCTTGGTACCCTTAAAGATCAATCTGAGGGAACATGTGTTCAGACAACTCTAAGGAGACAGTTGGTATTTAAAGGTTACTTCAAACCTCTAGAGCGGGAGGCAGTTAGATCCAAAGTATGAAGGATATAGTCTGGAAGCAGACAGACTGTTAAGATATCGAGGAAGGATGTACATCCCTGAGAATGGGGATATTCAAAGCATCATACTAAAGGAAGCCCATAGAGCACTTTATTGTGCACATTTGGGTGTTGTTGGCAGTCATTTATCTTTTTATTCTATCTCTATAAGTTTCCTACACAAGTGTTTTGGAACCCTTGATTTTCATCGCAATATTTTGCTCATTCGCACATCTGCCTTTGTTCTCGTTTTCACGACTGCAAGCGTGAAAACTTTGATTTCGAAGTCACATTAAAATCATCACAGGATTATTATGGTCACTCTTGTCTATGTGTTCATTGCATTTCCAATTTAATTATAGTCGCACAGTTGGCAAGACACCATAATCTTTACTCATTTGGCATTCTTTTGTTGTTAATATGATTTCATTTTTATAAGTTTGTGATGATATTATAATGACTGTCATTGAGTCCTTAATACATTGGTGGTTTGACATTCTATAGTCTTTCATCGATTTCCTTGGTGCACTGGTTTCATGAAAACACATTGACATTGTGGTTAGACCCTTGGTGCAATCATTTCATACAACATATAGTTGTTATGATCGAACCCTTGGTGCTGATTTCGAAACATTGATTTGATTTTAAAACCATGCAAACACTATTGCTTATGCAAATTTTTGTGTCGACTTACCATAGTTTTCATTAATTGTTTAAATGACATTACTATTAACACATTGCAATAGTGATTTGAATCACCATATGCGTCGTCGATTGTATAGTTGGATATGACTATTTTGCATGGGCTGATCTAGCGCCACCACCCTCGCACACTTGGGCATTAATGCCTCCATCCTATCCCGGGTTACCTCTGTTGGTTTTCGGAGAAGTCTATGATCTATATGATCCTGTGTTTACCCAGTCCAAACTCTTGCCCGTTTACCCAGCTCATTGTGTGCCCTTGCCTATGGCACATGTGGTGCACATAGAGCCTAATGTAAGCCAAACACTCCTGCTATTCGACAATGCCCGTAAAGATTTGGAAAATAGTGGCTGGCTGGTGTTTATCCAGAGATTTGAGGGTTTTAACCTTTCAGTTGCCCAACAGTTCACCCTTACCTTTGACGGATGTAGGGATAAGGTAAGGGATATACAACTCGAGCTAAAAGAGGAATTCATAAAATCAGCTACAGGACTACCAGATATAAGGCAAAGGTGGTTTAAAAATTCCAAAGTCGACGAGGTGATGTGGCTGTTCTTATTATCATCAAGGAAGATTATTAGTTGTGATAGAGGTATGCATGTCACTGCCCTCAAACCCAGGTGGCATGACCTATTGGCAGTTGTTAAGCAGTTTGTGACCTGCAAAGGTCATTATGGCTTGGTATTTCTGTATCATCTTCGGTTATTGATGAATTTTATAGATTATCCTATGAACATACCGCACTATCTTCTATGTAGCCTGTACAATATGTCCAAACAATTCAAGCGTGAGAAGGCTGATAGCAGCATTTTCCATCACTGCTTGATCAAACTCATTATCACCCACCATTTGAGCCTTAGTGGTGATAGTCGGAAAGCCTTCCTATCAAGGAATGGCTTTGCCACTCCCGAGTGTGTCCAAGTCGACAAGGTTGTGGTTACTGAGACTCTGGTTGGGCCAGCCGTGCCACTTCATATCCTTCTACCCCCTATCAAACCCTCGAATTGAACCGACCTTGACCTACCTGATACCATGGTCGACCCATGTTCTAAAGACAAGACTAAGTCCACTAAGAATCATGTGAGGAAGAAAGGTAAGGGTGATACCGGGGTCAATAGTAAAGGGAAGAAAAATGCACGATGGATATCCAGATGTGCCAGGAACAAGCCCAAACAAAACGTCGACCAAAAGCCAATAGTCTTGAGTGAGGACTCGGACTCCGATATTGAGCATTTCCTAGTCAAGGAATATCCCTATTCTCATGGCCTATGCTCTATGGAAACCTATGACTATGTCTACAACTTACCTCTCTGCCTCAAAAATGACCCTAACTACCCAGGAATTAAGCTTCACAATCAAACCCCTGGTAACTTGAAAGAACCCTCGCATGTGATGCCAAAGCCCAATCAATCACCATGTGCTCAATGTAATGCCTGGCTTGAACGTTATTACACTGGCATTCCCCTGTTGCAATCTAAGATCAAATCGTTAGAGGAACGAGTTATAGTGCTGTCAAAAGAGAGAGACAGGCTTCAAACCAACGAGAAAAAACAAAAGACCACCGGCTCAATTGTCTTCAGAAACGTCGAGGTAGCAACAACCTTTGTCAATTCAAAGTTATCATAATTGAATCATTTTCTTACTACCCAGGTATGTGTTTCAACATCGATTTTGTTTTATGAGTTAGTTTGAATTAATATAATCGATTGGGTTTTGTCTTCAATTAGTTCTGTTCATTTTTAATAGATTCAAAATGACTCTGTTATTTTCGTTTTACCAAAAATGATATCGTTATGAATCATGTACAGAAGATTTGTTTGCTAAACTCGAACAAAACTATGATTTGGTTAATGTGATTTTATTGTTCTCGGATTAGTATAAACGATTGGTTTGTTTTCGATTCTGTTTGGTTTTCTTTTGAAACAATTTTGTATGCTTGAATCAGGGTAGTCGATTGGGTTTGCTTTCGATTAGTTCTGTTTTTTTTTAATAGATTCAAAACAATCTTGTTGACTTCAATTTACCAGAAACGATTATGTTTTGTTTTGGATAAATATTTTCGTTTGGATCATTATTGCATTTGACCTGTATAAAATATTTGTTTGCTAAAATCATGTAGATATGTTTTGATTGATACGATTTTGCATAACAATTGTGTCGACCCCCGAGTTAGTTCGATTCATTCCTATTTGAGTTGATTTGCAAATTATTGTTGCATGCCTTGAATTAGCATAATTATTTGTATGAGTTGGATTGGTATCAAAGACCGATTTGATATGGCTATCGTGGTTTGGATTTGAAAAACGATTGGATTGACATATTATGTCTATATTGAATTCTTACCAGAGATTTGCTTGATATTCATTTAGGATCTGTTTTGATTGAAATAGATTCAAACACAATTTTGTTTTCTCTCAATTAGCATAGAAGTTTTGGTTTAAATGATTTGTTTTGTTTTCAATTAGCAATTAAAGATTTGTTTAACAATTTGAATATATGTCTTTTAGTTTTGGATTGATTTAAAACAGTCCTATTTTCAAATTAGACCAGCTACAGAATCGCAAGATTTTGTAGCTAGTCTTAAGATTTTGATTTTTGCTAATTTTATCAATAAAACATGATCTAAACTTGTGTATTTTTGTCTACCCACAGGTACCTACGAATTTCATGGAAAAATTGGGCATGCTGTAGCAGTTTAGATATAGTTTTGTTTTAAGTTGTTAGCTTAAGTTAGAAATATAGAAGACTTGTGAGATTGTTCCCAGATTTTTTGTAAACTATTTTTGATGATTGCCATAGGGATGTTTTACCCTGTGGCCTTTAAATACTTATTAGTTTTTGTAATGGACCCATCATCACTGTTGGGAGAACAATACTATGGATTTATGATGATACAGACTGGGATGAAAGTTGATGTCTTGTAACAGCTTTAGCTTTGAATATATCAAACTTTTATTTCAAGTTTTCTTCATATCAGTTTGCAATCAATTATCGACTACTTTAGCTATCATCATTCATTGTTGTTTGATGTGATTTGGTTTATGTGTTGTCCATATCTGATCTCTCTTATTTTAAAAAGTACATCATTTGCCTTGTTTCAATTTAAGGAATTAAAGGTTTACCTTCTTCGTTAAATGAACCATTTTGTACAAATCTTTGCACACAAATTTATCTAAATGCGATGATTTGTAAATCATAAGATTGCTGTCAATTTTATGTCTTGTTTGTTCTCTTATTGATATTCAAAAGATCATTGTTGCTTCCTGTTTACAAGAAGCTTGCAGAGAATCTGGTGAGGGTTTCCTCCCATCGAACAACTGAACTGGATCCTTTACATAGGACAAATTGGAAAGCATTATTACAGGTTAGTTTATTAGTGTTATTTGAGTAGTCTAGATAGATATATATAGTTCATATTTATAGTTAGGATTATTATTTGAATTGCCCAGCTTAGTTAGTTTTCATTTTATTTCTTTCTCATAAAATTATAAAATCAAAAAACAGTTTTGTTGTCACAGGACAACTCACAAATGATTTTAGCAGGTTTTCATGTAAAATCTATAATCTGTAAATATTGTACATTTGTGATTAAGATCTAATTCTATTGATAGTTGAACGTTTAATTTCATAGAATTATTATAGTATTAGACAGTAAATTGTATATATTTATTTCATATTCGTTTATAGTTTGCTTTAATTATTGTTTTTCATTCAGATTAGTTCTTTTAGTTATTTTTCCTTTTGTTTTCCTAGGACATAGATCGGCCAACAGAGCCTCTAAACCCATCAGGGTGGATCATCCCAAACGTCTTGGGTTATTTATACAACCCCGGACCAGATCCACTCTTCCAGTTGGCAAGCATTCATTTTCGCCCATCAACAAATGGCACTAGAAGGAGGGCCTGAAAATTATTAATGGCACGAGGTGGTCATAAGACTCCTCCACCACCCAACTGCTCACCTATAGCGACAAGAAGTCATTCAAATGATAACATCATCCCTCAAACAACAACCACATCAAACGATGATCTACGGATCATAGTTGAACCAGTAACCCCAAATCCTACAGGTGGTGACGTACAAGATATTGTCCACCTGTAACGATCCTTAATTATTAAGATGATTAATTTAATAAATAATCCTAAAAATTAGCTAAACTATAATTATTTATTAAATAACCTTAACTAATTATTTGTTATTAATTAGTTATTCTTGACTATGCTTAATTTAAGTATAATTAACTCTTTA
>ML777977.1:692145-722092 GCA_009831015.1 Picea engelmannii
AGAAAGGATTTTGGGGAGAGCTGGGAGTATGGGACAGAGTGGAATTTACAGTGGAATTTACAGTGCACCGGGGGGCTGCGGAGGTTTTGGGCTCGGAGGGATAGGATATCCATTGATATCCTAGGGCTAGGCGCTACTAGTCGACAGGGAGGTTGGTTTTGTGGTGGTGTCCTAAGGAGTAAGCTAAAGGAGAAAGCTAAGGAAGCAAGCGACAGCATCAGGTTCAGGTTAGAGTTACGAATTAATTTGAATTAAATTTGTTATTAAATTTTATTACTATGCAAAATTAGATTTTAAATGTGCTAGATGTAGTAATTATTAAATTTTACTGTGGTATTGTAATTTTAATGGTTGCTTAAATTAAATTAGAGCATTAATTGTTTTCATTAATTGTTTAAATGACATTACTATTAACACATTGAAATAGTGATTTGAATCACCATATGCGTCGTCGATTGTACAGTTGGATATGACTGTTTTGCATGGGCTGATCTAGCTCCACCACCCTTGCACACTTGGGCATTAATGCCTCCCTCCTATCCCAGGTTACCTCTGTTGGTTTTCAGGGAAGTCTGTGAGCTATCCAATCTTGCATTTACCCTGTCCAAACTCTTGCCCGTTTACCCAGCTCACTGTGTGCCCTTGCCTATGGCACCTATGGTGCGCATAGAGCCCAATGGCAGCCAAACACTCCTGCTATTCGACAATGCCCGTAAATATTTGGAAAATAGTGGTTGGCTGGTGTTTATCCAGATATTTAAGGGTTTTAACCTTTTGGTTGCCCAAAAGTTCACCCTTACCTTTGACGGCTGCAAGGCTAAGGTCAGGGATATACAACTCGATCTAAAAGAGGAATTCATAAGCCGAGCTACAGGGCAAAGGTGGTTTAAAAATTCCAAAGTCGATGAGGTGCCCTCGCTGCTCTTATTCTTATCAAGGAATATTGTTAGTTGTGATAGAGGTATGCATGTCACTGCCCTCAAACCCAGGTGGCATGACCTATTGGCAGTTGTTAAGTAGTTTGTGACCTGCGAAGGTTGTTATGGCTTGGTATTTCTGTATCATCTTAGGTTATTGATGAATTTTATAGATTATCCTCTGAACATGTCGCACTGTATTCTATGTAGCCTATACAAGATGTCCAAATGATTCAAGCGTGAGAAGGCTGATAGAAGCCTTTTCCATCACTGCTTGATCAAACTCATTATCGTCCACCATTTGAGCCTAAGTGGTGATAGTTGGCAAGCCTTCCTATCAAGGAATGGCTTTGCCACTCCCGAGTGTGTCCAAGTGGACAAGGTTGTGGTTACTAAGACTCTGGTTGGGCCAACCGTCCCACTTCATATCCTTCTACCCCCTGTCAAACCCTTGAATTGCCTAGACCTTGACCTACCCGATACCATGGCCGACCCGTGTGCTAAAGACAAGATTAAGACCGCTAAGAAGCCTGTGAGGAAGAAAGTTAAGGTTGATACTGGTGTCAATAGTAAAGGGAAGAAAAATGCACGATGGATATCCAGATGTGCTAGGAACAAGCCCAAGAAAAATGTCTACCAAAAGCCAATAGTCTTGGGCGAGGACTCGGACTCGAATATTGAGTGTTTCCTAGCCGAGGAATATCCCTATTCTCATGGCCTATGCTCTATGGAAACCTATGACTATGTCTCCAACTTACCTCCGTGCCTCAAAAATGACCCTAACTACTCGGGAATTAAGCTTCATAATCAAACCCCTGGTAACTTGAAAGAACCCTCGCCTGTGATGCCAAAGCCTGATCAATCATCGTGTGCTCAATGTAATGCTTGGCTTGAACGTTATTACACCGATATTCCCCTGTTGCAATCTAAGATCAAATCGTTAGAGGAACGAGTTACAATGCTGTCAAAAGAGAGAGACAGGCTTCAAACCAACGAGAAAAAACAAAAGACCACCGGTTCAATTGTCTTAAGAAACGTCGAGGCAGCAACGACCTTTGTCAATTCAAAGCTATCATGATCGAAGCATTTTCTTACTGCCCAGGTATGTGTTTCAACATCGATTTTGTTTTATGAGTTGGTTTGAATTAATATAACTGATTGGGTTTTGTCTTCAATTAGTTGTGTTCGTTTTTAATAGATTCAAAAGGACTCTGTTATTTTCATTTTACCAAAAATGATATCGTTATGAATCATGTACAGAAGATTTGTTTGCTAAACTTGGACACAACTATGATTTGGTTCATGCGATTTTATTGTTCTCATATTAGTATAAATGATTGGTTTGTTTTCGATTATGTTTGGTTTGCTTTTGAAACAATTTTGTATGCTTGAATCAGGGTAGTCGATTGGGTTTGCTTTCGATTAGTTCTGTTTGTTTTTTAATAGATTCAAAACAATCCTGTTGACTTTGATTTACCAGAAACGATTATGTTTCGTTTTGGATAAATATTTTCGTTTGGATCATGATTGCATTCGACCTGTATAAAATATTTGTTTGCTCAAATCATGTAGATATGTTTTGATTGATACGATTTTGCATAACGAATTTGTCGACCCTCGAGTTAGTTTGATTCGTTCCTTTTTGAGTTGATTTGCAAACGATTGTTGTGTGCCTTGAATTAGCATAATTATTTGTATGAGTTGGATTGGTATCAAAGACAGATTTGATACAGATCTGATGGTTTGGATTTAAAAAATGATTGGATTGACATATTATGTCTATATTGAATTCTTACCAGAGATTTGCTTGATATTCTTTTAGGGTCTGTTTCGATTGAAATAGATTCAAACACGATTTTGTTTGCTCTCAATTAGAATAGAAGTTTTCATTTAAATGATTCATTTTGTTTTCAATTAGCAATTAAAGATTTGTTTAATATTTCAAATATATGTCTTTTAGTTTTGGATTGATTTAAAACGGTCATGTTTTCAAATTAGACCAACTACAGAATCAGAAGATTTTGTAGCTAGTCTTAAGATTTTGATTTTTGTTAATTTTATCAATAAAAGATTATCTAAACTTGTGTATTTTTGTCTACCCACAGGTACCTACGAATTTCATTGACAAATTGGACATGTTGTAGCAGTTTAGATATAGTTTTGTTTTAAGTTGTTAGCTTATGTTAGAAATAGAGAAGACTTGGGAGATTGTTCCCAGATTTTTTGTAAATTGTTTTTGATGATTCCCACAGGGATGTTTTACCCTGTGGCTTTTAAACACTTATTATTTTTTGTAATGGAACCATCATCACTGTTGGGAGAACAATACTATGGATTTATGATGATACAGACTGGGATGAAAGTTGATGTCTTGTAACTTTAGCTTTCAATATATCAAACTTTTATTTCAAGTTTTCTTCATATCAGTTTGCAATCAATTATCGACTACTTTAGCTATCATAATTCATTTCTCATTGATGTGATTTGGTTTATGTGCTGTCCATATCTGATCTCTCTTATTTTAAAAAGTACATCATTTGTTTTGTTTCAATTTAAGGAATTAAAGGTTTACCTTCTTCGTTAAATGAACCATTTTGTACAAATCTTTGCACACAGATTTATCTAAATGCAATGATTTGTAAATCATAAGATTGTTGTCAATTTTATGTCTTGTTTTTTTTGTTATTGATATTCAAAAGATCACTGCTGCTTCCTGTTTACAAGAAGCTTGCAGAGAATCTGGTGCGGGTTTCCTCCCATCGAACAGCTGAATTGGATCCTTTACACAGGACAAATTGGAAAGCATTATTACAGGTTAGTTTATTAGTGTTATTTGAGTAGTCTAGATAGATATATATAGTTCATATTTATAGTTAGGATTATTATTTTAATTGCCTAGCTTAGTTAGTTTTCATTTTATTTCTTTCTCATAAAATTTTAAAATAAAAAAACAGTTTTGTTGTCACATGACAACTCACAAATTATTTTAGCAGGTTTTCATGTAAAATCTTTAATCTGTAAATATTGTACATTTGTGATTAAGATCTAATTCTGTTGATAGTTCAACGTTTAATTTCATAGAATTATTATAGTATTAGACAATAAATTGTATATATTTATTTCATATTTGTTTATAGTTTGATTTAATTATTGTTTTTCATTTAGATTAGTTCTTTTAGTTAGTTTTTCTTTCGTTTTCCTAGGAATTAGATTGGCCAACGAAGCTGCTAAACCTGTCACGGTGGATCATCCCAAATGGCTTGGGTTATTTAGACAACCCCGGACCAGATCCACTCTTCCAGTTGACGAGCGTTCATTTTCTCCCATCAACATGTGTGAAGAATATGTATGCAGACATGTGGAAGCTCTTGTTCTGGGTAGGCATGAAGCGCGATGTAGTTCATTTCTTCGTTAAGTGCCTAGAATGTCAACAAGTGAAAGCCGACCACCATCACCCAACAGGCCTCCTACAACCACATGATATTCCTATGTCCAAATGGGAAGTCATTTCTATGGATTTGGTTGTGTGGTTGTTGCTCACATCTCATAGACACAATGTCATTCTTGTGATAGTGGATAAGTTAACCAAGAGTGTTCATTTTATTCCGGTTAGAGACACTTACAATGTCACTAATTTGGCACATGTGTTTGTAAGTAATTTTATCTGTTTGCACGGGATACCTAAGAAGATCATTTCAGATAGGGACTCCCGATTTACTTCTAGGTTCTGGACAAGTTTGCAGTCAACGTTGGGGACTCAGTTGAACTTAAGCACAACTTATCATCCTGAAATAGATGGGAAAACTGAGAGAGTAAATCAATTCATGGAAGACATGCTCATGATGTATGTCATGGATAATCAAACCCAGTGGGAGAAGTACCTACCTTTGGTAGAGTTTGCCTACAATAATAGTTTTCATAGCTCCATCGAAATGCCACCCTACGAAGCCTTGTATGGAAGGCCATGCAAAATGTCATTGAGTTGGGATAGACTAGAAGACCGAGAAACAATTGGGCTAGAATTGATTCAGGATATGGAGGAACATGCGATTCAGATTAGGCAGAGACTAAAGGAAGCACATGATAGGCATAAAAGTTATGTGGATGCACATAGGACCGATCGAAGTTATGAAGTGGGAGACCAAGTTTTCATTCATATCAGGCCTAATAAGAGTAGCATACGGTTTGGGAAGGGGACAAAGTTTTCACCTCGATTTATAGGACCGTTCAGAATACAAGAGAAAATTGGACCCGCTGCCTATCGTCTCGTACTGCCACCCCACTTGCATAAAACTCATAATGTTTTTCATGTATATGTTTTACGTCATTATATTGCTGATGAAGCACATAAACTAAATTGGAAGGAATTGTAGGTATCGGATGTGGGAACCCTCACAGTAGAACAGTTACGCATATTGGACCGTAGAGTCTGACAACTCAAGAATCGTCTGGTAGAGAAAGTTAAGGTCCAATGGGACAAGTATAGTCTAGGATATACTACTTGGGAACATGCCGAGACACTACGACGAGACTATCCCTCACTTTTTTGACCACCTCGAGAATATGTTTCTCGAAGGTGGGGTGTATGTAACACCACCTTTTTACATAGACAACCACGGTTACCTGAGGCCTATATACTTTATTTTTCTATTTACAGTGGAACTATTAAATGATACACTTAAACTTTAAATTGTATGAACTTTTATGAATGTTTAAATGTTATTGATTATGATGTATATAATGCAATATACTATGTGAATGAAAATTTGATGAATGTTTAAATTATATTAGAATGATGTTGGATATGATGCAAACTATTTTGGTAAATGATAATCTTATGAATGGGTGTCAAAATTGAATTATGGGATATTATGAGATCTATTTCTAACCTGAAAACTTTGATGTTAAGTTGTTGGTACACGGATACTGAATTGAAATGATGATTACATGCAATTACATGATGATAATGCGTAAAAATGTATGAGTTTGTGTTACAGACTAATCTGCAGGTTATGGGCTATGAAATAGCCAAGGGATAATGATGATGAAAGTGGATATCATGACCACTAGCCGAGAAACATTATGGTATGAATATTTTTATGTGAAATTATATTGGTTTGGATGCATTGTTATGATATGTGGACCAGTGCAGGATTTCAGGTGATGAGACTGCCCAAAATCGAATAAATGATGACAAAACCCCTAGCAACACTGTGCCACTGTATATTCCATTGTGGGGTGTGGACCCTAGTTATGATTAGGAGGGGTGGAGGCATTTCTCACCGTGTATGCTCTGAAACCTGAAGTCATTGGAGGATGGTGTTAGCTCATGCTCCCCAAGACGTGTGATGATGACTGTCAGTTGCCCGCTAGGGAAGCTTGGTTGAGATAGTGACACTTCCGCTTACAAGTTTTATTTGGACTTAGGTCAATATAGTTGACGTTCCAAGATAGTCTAGCAGAGGAAGGATAAGAATGGAGATGGAAGTAAGTTAGGGAGGAAGGATGAGTAGAAATAGCTAAGAAAGTATGTAGATTTGTCTTATGGTGGAATTTAATGTTTTCCCTTCTAAAAAGAAAACGTGTATATATGAATATTCATAATTTCGTAATTAAACAACAATTGTCTAAATAAAGTTGTTGAACCGGATAATTGTAATTAAAGGATTTCTCAAAAATTTGATTGGTTTATTGTCTGTTATAAAAGACTAGTCTTGTTGATTTGATTGGATGCATACCTAAATTACTAAAGGATGATAGTTATTGATTATTAGTACATACATGAGACTTGTATGTACTAGCTACACATGCATTTCTTGTACATGTACACTAGTATGTATGAGTTTTCGTGGATTACTTACTAATAGTGTCGATTATTTGTTATGAATGTTTGAACCATGTTTCTTTTCCTTTGTACCACGAGATACCTTAACTTTGGGACGAAGTTTCCTTAAGGGTGGGTGTATGTAACAACCCTAGTTGAATATATGCTTAGGGATTATTAAGTAAAATTAATTAGATAATTAATTGTCCTAATATGGTTTTAATTAAACAATGATTAGCATTAATAATATTAATTAAATATTAATTTATTAATTAATTGTTTATAACTTTTGATTAATTAATTACATATCACATTCAATGACATGGGTAATAAATTTAAGGGGCTTAATAATTTTATTTTTCTTAATTAAATGCTTTACATATGTGGGAGGGGATAAGATATTAATGAATGGGAGAAGACATTAAAGAAGGGGATAAGATATTAAAGGGGGAGATAAGGAAATTAATGAGGGGAGGAGAGTTGGTGAAGGAGGATATGATGGGGAAGAGTCTTACGGGGAGGGAATTCTTTTTGGAAGAGGAAGCATTTTGAGGAGAGGATATATTTCTGTGGGAGATTTTCTGTGGAGATCTCAGATGTGAGGAGTTTGGTATTGGGGGTTTTTGGTGAATCAGAAGCAGGAGGCACCGGTTTGCTGGGGGTTGTGGGCACGGGGTCCAGGATATCCTTATGGTATCCTAGAGCTATGGAGCCGGACAGGCTGCTCCTAGATGGCAGGGAGGAAAACTCTGTTTTGGGCAGTGTTTGGCACAGTTTCAACTTCAACATTGGACAAACAGAGACCGAGGTTAGCATCAGGAAGAGGTAATTTATTTTATGTATTTGTTGCAGTGTTATGTTGTTGCTCGTAAGTGAATTAGAATCTGTTCATAAATTTTAATTAAACTGAATGGATATATGTTGGTTATGATGTTATGAAATGTTAGGATATCATTTCCTTAAATTAAATTTTATATTATTTTTCTAGTTTTATAAGGCTCTGTGGATCAGAACATTACACGTCTCATGTTAACTCTCGTTACCCTGATTTAACTAAAATATGTTCCAACAAAATCTTAACTTGATCGATATGTTAACTAAAACTAATGTAGTTGAAGTGAACGGTATCCAAACTCATCGAGTCACAGAGGGGTCTATTAATTTCGTGAAATTCGTTATGTGAAAGGAATGGACTACTGTTGGGAGGAGTTAAGACTCTGTAACTACCATTTAATGGCAGTCTTGTGTGCATGAGTTACAGTGTTTTAACCTGGCTTTTCAACCAATGTGTCAGACCAACTCTACCCTCATCACATGGCTAGACCGTCCTTCATACCCTTAGCATTTACACTACATAATTAAGGATCCTCTTAGGGTTTAATGTGTTTACAGTTTTCATTTTGGAGTTCTTCGAAAGGATCTCCGTAATATTTCCTGAGAAGAGGAGACTATCGACAATGGAGGTCGTTTAACCGATGTAACAGACAGCGTGGTCTGACTCCCCTGGTAAGTACTTTTAACATGTTACTATGGTTGAAAATTAAGGTGCCTCTTCGGGAAATCATTATAGTGAAAGTCATATTCATTCTGTAACTTATGTTATACATTTTCTTTATGCTAAAACTTCCCTTTATCGTTACTTCTCTATAACTCTTTCTGGTCTTACCCCATGCCCGGAGAAGTGGTATTATTCGGTCATTTCTCCCTCCATCTCTTTGAATATATCGACATTTCTTCTCTTGTTTAGAGATAATGCATCTGTATCTCTTTGTCTGTGTTTGCATTTCCTAGGGTTTCGTAACTTTTTGTTATCGTTACTCCTTACAGTCCGTAAGTCGAGGCCTAAAGCTAAATCTTTGTTAGACTGTGAAAAAATTATCTTTCAAAAAAGAATGGTCCCACTGTGTAATACATAATAGGCTGTATTTTCTTTCCTTTCTTTGTAAAGAGGTGAATCCATACTTCTATAGTTTCAACAAGCTTTAGTTGGTTCCTTCACATATGTTTCTTTCTTTATGTCTACTATATTTTTATCTGGTGTCATTAAAATGCGACCTCTGTGATTTTTGAACAGTACATTAAAGATACCCTATGATATATAAAGTCCTTTTGATATTATAGAAGCTATTGTCATTATCGTAGACTACACCATTTGGATTCAGTAGAAGGATATCTTTGTATTGATTGTTGATTTATAAATACTCCCTGCAATTTAGTTTTGGAAGGGTTTAAACTCAATAGTTAGGTATAGTCTGTGTTCTACGTGAAAACTTTATACTTTGTCTTCGCACAACATCAATGATACCATTTGTATGTTAAAGAAAACTAGTACTGTCGATTATTACATTTCATGAGTAATGGGTTTTGAGATTCATTCTCCCTCTCCACTTGATATATCCAAAAGAGATCATACAGTAATAGTGGAAGTATTAAGGGTTTATGATGCGAGTTGTGCAGTCTGCTTCATGAGATCTAATCTATGGTATAACCAATTTCCATCGTCCCCACTAGAATTTCAGATACTACCCCTAATACTATGATCTTGTTCTCTTAACTCTAAAGGTTGTTGTGGCAGTGAAAATACCGTGTTTAGCTCTCAAATTCTAACTTCTTTCTGTTCACAGGGTCATATTTGAAAATAAGACTAGACTAAATTTCAAACTGTGGTTGATTATTCATACTTGATTAAATTCATTGGTCGAGCATTGTATAAATGTTTCCTTCTTGTTAGTTTTATTAATTTAAAGATTTGGTATATATCACTAATGATGGGCCTCTTTTCTGTGAGGGTACCCATTAGGTGACTCTCATCCTCCCACCCCTTCGGGTTTGTGAACAATGTTCTAGGAAAATAAAAAGGAAACGCAACCTGCACCAGAGGCCCGAGTTAAGTACCAGATGATACACTTTTGTAGTTGTTTTTTTCTTAAGTGGATTATCTTGGTAATTTAATTATGTGTTTTAGTTAAGAGTTTGTCTATAATTTTCTTGGTGAAATACTAATGGAAAATCTTTTTGTTTCCTTTCAAGATACATATCCCGAACCTTTAGATCTTGATCATTCCATGAAAAAGGTATTCGGGTTCCCTTACAATAATTCCAATTATTTGAGGACATTGTATCATTGGAAAAACACAGTACTTGCGTAAGGCTAGTCATACCTTGAGTTTCTGATACAATTGGGAAAAATGTAATAATTTTCTTTAATATAGATTCACAGGTTGTTGTTGTGTGTACTTGAAAAGATATAATGATTTCAACAGATTTCATCCCTGATTGTTGATACACTATTTAACTATCACTCCTTTAATTGTTTAAAAAAGGGGGGCATCTCAAACTTATATATATATATATATATTTCTTTTAACTATTATGGTACTATTATGATTCGAGAATTCTTCATTTTACCAATAGAGCTATCGAATTGTCCGTTAATTTATTGTTATCTAACTTGTACAGAGTTTGTACTAATTGCTGTTGTTGATAGGGTTAGGAAATTTTGAATTTTATAGTCTTACAGGATACATAAAAAGGGGTTCCAGATTCTCTGTTTTTCTATGATGCATGTTTAGATTTCCAAGTTGTAATATATATATATATATATATATATACATATATCGTGAAATTCATGTCATACATGGCGTCTTCATCTTGATTTTGAGTTTTACATGTACATGAGTGGATAACTCATTTGAGTAATATGCATACCTACAAGAAATATAATTACTCATGTATATCAGTATACTTTGGTTCCAATTGCATCATGCACATAGTTAATTTACACAATTTTTTTTATTAAATGTGAGGTTTATCCTACAGTTTATCCTATTACAATAGTAATAGAACTAATTCTTCTGGTTAATACATCCAATGGCAATAGTATTCACTCAACACTATATTCCAATAGAAATAATCCATTCATAACTAGTTTTTAGGGGACATTTGATCAGTCCTTAATCACAACATCATTCGACCAGATTTCATCCATAGAAGTACTTCTATCTAGAATTAATCAATGCAATCTAATAGTTATCATAAAATTTAACCAGAGGAAGGAATAACATAACATATTTGAACCAATTCCTTGCAAGACAATGGGAACAACCACGTTTCTCCCAACCTTAGAACGAAATAGCCAAAGTCGCATGTTCCATTCACCCCCTATCCTAACCATGAATCCATGAGGGAAAAGTCGGAACTCTACCTCAAAAATAGTCTTTTAGTATCAGAAACTTCTCCTTGCTTCACACTCAGAAATTAGTGTTCATAACAACAAGAGATCAATAATTTCCCTCAGCATACTAGGCAGTGTTTTGCCTCCTCACATATGCTATATATCCAAAAGAAAAAGTGCCTAGGTATTTTTCCCTCTGGGGAATTTTTGTAGTTTTCCAAATCCATGATTTTTAGGGGCTACCAATGGCCAAATTCTAGATTTTCCACTTGTAACAATCAGCCTTGAGGTAGATCCAACATGCTCCCCACTCATGGGCTCATGGTCAATTAATTTCAACATGGATGTTCCATTTGTCCTCCATCAATAATTATAAAATATTATGTTTCATACAAGTGTCAAAATCAAGTAGCTAGTTGGGTCAAATCAGATCTCTTCCCAACAGTCATAATCATTAATTACAATTAACCAAATTTGATATTCGGAATTTCCATAAATGGCAAAATGTTTCCAATTTCGAATTTTCCAAAAACGGAAATTAATTTTCTAAGAAATTTCCAACTTAAAAAATAATTTATTTTTTGGGGGGATGTCAAATCCTTTCCCCCTTCAATAAAAACTCTCCTCGGTCTTCGTGCCTTTCTTGGAACAGGGTTGGATGAGATTTCTTCAAATCTCCCTCCAACTCCTAGGAAGCCTCTTCAGGGCTAAAGTGCTTCCATTGCACCTTTACCTGAGCGACGGCTCTGTTCCGAACTATTATTTGTCTCCAGTCCAGAATGTGTAGAGGTTTCGCTTGGAACTCACCTTCTCGTTCCACCTGCACCAATTTCCAATCGATCATATGAGTAGGTTCATGAACATAATTTTTTAACAAAGAAACATGAAATACATTATGAATTTTTAGATTGGCTGGAAGTGCAAGTTGGTATCCTATGGGTCCAATTCGAGCTAGTATCTCGAAGGGCCCACAAAACCTGGGTACCAATTTGGCATAGTTCCCTAGCTTTAATGAACTCGTATGGGCTTTGACTTTTAAATAAACATGATCTCCCACTTGAAACTCCAAGTGTCTTCTTTTCTGGTCCGCATAGCTTTTCTGTCTGTCATGTGCCTCTTTTAAGTTATGTGGTACATTTCTTACCGTATTATCCATTTCATGGAGCATCTCTGGTCCAACCATGAATTTTTGAACCGGGTTATCCCAGCTAATTGGATTCATACACTTTATTTCATACAGTACCTCGAAGGAGCTCAATTTAGCCGATGTTTGGTACCCATTGTTATATGCAAATTTTACCAAGTGCGGGTAGTCTTCCCACTTGTTTGGTTTTGTTCTTACGTACATGCGAAGCATATATTCTATGATTTGGTTTGTTTGTTTAGTTTGTCCATATTTTTGTGGATGATAACTCGTGCTAAAATTCAAATTAGTATTTATCCCTGCAAACAATTCTTTCCAAAAAGCAGATGTAAATTTTACGTCTCTATCCAAAATCACCATTTTAGGAATACCATGCACTCTAAAAATTTCTTTCATGAATATTTTAGTGATGTTAATATCTTTAAAAGTAGACTTTATAGGAATAAAGTGTCCAGACTTACTAAGTTTATCGATTACCACCATAATAGAATCATTATGTTTCTGCGTTTTAGGCAAACCTGTAATAAAGTCCAGCGATATAGTTTCTCATTTCCATTCCGACACCGGTAAGGGATGTAATAGGCCAGCTGGATGATGGTGTTCGGCCTTTACCTACTGACAATATTGACCCTTAACTAAGTATTTTGTTGTTTCTCCCTTCATATTAGGCCAATAAAATAATTTTCTAAGTGTTGTTATCATTTTTTGGTATCCTGGATGACCAGAATATGGTTTCTTATGCACTTCATCCAAAAATGTTAACTTTAATTCTATCGAATATGCTATGTATAATCTGTTTTTAAATCGTATTAGACCATTTTTATCAATACTCAGATCTTATTTGTCTGAATTCCCTGTAGTGTTCTATAATTCTTCCACTGTTTGAGTGTACTTATCGTCATTATTACTTGCAGTCTTTATCCTCTATTCAATATCGCTTTCTTCCCTGCTAACATTTATTTCAAATAACCCATGAAGTCTTTTTCTTAAAGCATCAACTACCTTATTTTCCTTACCCTTGATATGTATTACCTCAAACTCGAATTCTCTCAAGAAGGATAGCCACCTTGCTTGCCTTGCATTAAGGTCTAGCTGACTAAACAATAACTTCACACCGTTTTTGTCAGTCAATAATAGAAACTTTTACCCATTATGTAGTGTTGCCACATTTTTAAGGCGTGTATTATAGCTACCAATTCTAAGTCATGAGTGACGTATTTTAGTTCTTGTTCCTTTAGTTTTCAGGCTCATAGAAAATAACACGCCCTTATTGGGTTATGACATCACCTAGTCCTTCTTTAATCACATCTACATAGATAGTGAAGTCTTTGTCCGGATCTGCTACCTTTAAAATGGGTGCGGCTGTTAACAATTCCTTTAACTTATTAAAACTATCTCGACACTTATGTGACCAATTGAACTTGGTCCCATTATTTTGTAATGATGTGATAGGGTAAGCAATTTTGGAAAATCCCTTTATAAATATGTGGTAATATCTAGTGATTCTCATGAATGACTGGATATCTTCTACAACATTAGGTATCGACCATTCCATGATGGCTCTTATTTTTTCAGGGTTGATTGCAATGCCTTCTGCAGATATTACATGTCCTAGGTACTATATTTTCTTTTGATAAAAATAACACTTATTGAATTTAGCATACAGTTTGTGCTTCCTCAGAGTTTGCAGAATTGTTCTTAAGTGATCTTCGTGTTCTTCTTATGTTTTAGGATAGACCAGAATATCGTCAATAAATATCGATATGAACTTGTTCAAGTACTGACTAAAAATACTATTCATTAAACACATAAACATGGTTGGCACGTTAGTGAGTCCGAAAGGTATAACTACAAATTCATAATGTCCATATCTTGTTCCAAAATCTTTTTTTCTTATGTCCTCATCTTTTATCCTAACTTGGTGATAACCAGATCATAAATCCAATTTCGAAAAGATCTTTTCCCAACCTACTTGATCGAACAGATCATTTATCCTAGGTAAGGGGTACTTGTTCTTAATAGTCATTTTATTTAATTATCTATAATCGATACATAGTCTTAGAGTGTTGTCTTTCTTTTTCACAAAGAGGGCTAGTAATCCCCATGGTGAAACACTCGGTCTGATGTACTCTTTGTCCAATAATTCCTATAGTTGAATTTTCAGTTCTGTCAATTTTGGAAAACTCATTCGGTAAGGTGCTTTAGAGATAAGGGTTGAACCAGATAGTAGGTCAATAGAAATGTTAATCTCGCTTTTAGGGGGTAATTTAGGTATCTCATCAACAAACACATCTCTAAAATCATGAAAAATGGTAAAATCCTCCAAGATGGGTTTAATTCATTTTTCTAACAGGTTTGTTACTTGGACGGAATAAACTTGACAACCCTTTCTCATGCATTTCTTGAATTGCATTTTTTAAATCTGTCTAATTGAGACTGGTTTTTGTATGCCTTGAATTGTCGTAATTGATTCGTTTTCATTTTTATACTTAAGTGATTTTTTGTAACAGTCTATCACTGCTTTATGATTTTCTAGCCAATACATTCCAATAATTACATCATAAAATCTTAGAGGTAGAATGTTCAGATTTGTCCTTGTGTTTTGATGACCTAAGCTGAATTCATAGTCATAAATAAACTCAACCACTTTCCTTTTTGTTCTCGTTGCTAGTTGTACCAGCCACAATTTTGCATGTCTCATTTTCTTAATTTTATTTGACTCTACTACACCACGAGTGATATAACTTAACATATCTCTAGGATCAATTAAGATGAAAATTTGAGTGTTATTGATTTTACCTTCAATTTCCACCACAGATAATTGGTGGTCAATTTGTCGGCCATCCACGACTGCATTTATCTGATGCAAGTTTCTTTCCACATCACCCACCGTCGACGCTTCCTGTAAGTTGTGAACAATAGTTCTAGTTGTTGAATTTAAACGTGGAAAGTTCCTCCTTAGATGAGGTTGTCCACATTCTCAGCACTTTAAGGGTTCGCGAGGACTGTCCCCAAATTTATTTGTTCCCAGATTTACTGGTTTATCGTTGTCTTGCGTATTTGGATTGTTGGAGTGAAAATATTTTCTTAGAAAGATTTTTGCTACGTTCTGATAAGGAGTTGGTTGGTATCCCTTCTTCTACTAGTTCATTTGGTCTTATTTCTTATCCTTCCAATATTTGGGAAATTATGTTCATTGTTTGTATTGGTTATAACACATTCGAGATTTCCTGAATACTTCACTCAAGGATTTGGTGTTATCAAACTCGATTTTGTCCTTGTAACACTATGGTAAACAACTTAGGAATCACTAGATTTTTACTTTTTCTTCCCGGATATAAGGTATGAACCTTAGTAATTCCAGAAACTTGTTTATTAGATCCTGCATAGTCATTTGACCAAGTCTTAGCTCATAAAATTCTTTGGTTTTCCTTTCGTAGTAACTTTCAAATAGATATTGTTTCTTGAAATATTTCTTGAAGTCTTCACATTCCATCTGTTTCTCTTTTAGGCCCTTGGCCAATTTCAGATCTTGCCACCAAATGTTGGCCTTTCCTTTCAGGTTATAGATAGCCATTCTGACCTTCATATTGTTGGAATAGTTGTAGATATGGAATTACTTATTGATGTCTAATAACCATGCCTCATCTTCCTCCCCTGTTCTGGATTCCCCATTAAATGTAGTGGGTTTGATATTTTTAAATTCTCCCTCAAGGTGATCTACCTGTTTCCTTTTTCTGTTTGGGTTTGTTTTATCTTCAGCTGAAGGTGTACCTTCAAATGAATTGTCCCCTTTTTCAGCTTCAGGACTAGAATTCTTGGAGGCCCTTTTATTGACCTCTTCTTCATGGTTCTCATCCTTTGGGATTTTATTTTTCACTATAATATGCAACAGGACTTCATTTATTTCTTACTGCTCCTGTTATGCCTTCTTCAGTTTCTTGAAAACCTACAACTCAACAATGAGGTTTATGATAGTTTCCAGAATTTCAGCAGGTGATATTCCTTCACTGTTTTGTCTCTGATCTTCAGGAGGTCTTTGTTCAGGATTCCCATCAAGTCTGATTTATGCTTCATCCTAGGCTGCCATGATTAACACAAAACAAAAAGAGTTTTTTGTTTGTAACAACAGTTGTTTTTGTTAGTTTTCTGCATAATAAAAAAAAAATGTACTAAGCAAATACTTTGGCCCTTTTCAATGTCCAAGTGTTTTACCATTTGCACTGATACCATATGTAATGAACTTCAAATTTACCACAATTATTTTATTTTTTTTTATTTTTTTTGTGGATCATTAATCCCCAATTTTGTTTTATATGTTTATTGATAAAAGGAGGAGATCCTCATTCCTTTTATAAATATTTGTGGTGTAACTTAAGTTCTGTCTACCACATGATGTTATAACTACACCATTCTAACTTACTTTGGATAGAAACGTTATAAGGATAATTCACCAAGGGTTCTAGTAATTCCCTTTAGCCTCCCTCCTATTCACACATATATGTATATATGTCTATATAGTGATTAGGCTTAGGGATTATATTCCAAATCTATATTTAACATGATATTCCTAAGTTTGTGTTCAAGACTATTTAATTTGTCCTTGAGAATACAGTTTGCTTCCCATATATATAGTCACGGTATCAGGCTTAGTAACATGCGCCTCGCATAAATACAGAGTCCCAGTCATTAAATGGGCTTCTTTAACTTATACACCAGGTTTACTGATGTTCCAATCTATTTACCGAAATGGGTTTGACTAACGAGGTCTCATGTTAACTCTCGTTACCTCGACTTAACTAAAATATGTTCCAACGAAATATTAACTTGATCGATATGTTAACTAAAACTAATGTAGTTGAAGTGAATAGGATCCAAACTCGTCGATTCACGGAGGGGTCTATTAATTTCACAAAATTGTTTATGTCGAAAGAATGGACTACTGTCAGGAGGAGTTAAGACTCTGTAACTACCATTTAATGGAAGTCCTGCATGCGCGAGTTACGGTGTTTTCACCTGGATTTTCAACCAACGTGTCACACCAACTCTTCCCTCATCACATGGCTAGATCATCCTTCATACCCTTAGAATTTGCACTGAGTAATCAAGGCTCCTCTTAGGGTTTAATGTGTTTACGATTTTCATTATGGAGTTGTTCAAAAGGCTCTGCGTAATATTTCCTTAGTAGAGGAGACTATCGACAATGGAGGTCATTTAACCGATGTACCAGATAGTGTGGTCCGACTCCACTGGCAAGTGATTTTAACATGTTACTATGGTTGAAAAATAAGGTGGCTCTTCGGGAAATCATTATAGTGAAAGTCATATTTGTTCTATAACTTTTGTTATACATTTTCTTTATGCTAAAACTTCCCTTTATCATTACTTCTATATAAATCTTTCTGGGTTGACCCCATTCCCAGAGAAGTGGTATTATTTGGTCATTTCTCCCTCCATCTCTTTGAAGATATTTACATTCCTCCTCTTCTTTAGAGAGAATGCATCTGTATCACTTTGTTTGTGTTTTCAATTCCTAGGGTTTTGTAACTTTTCATTATCATTACTCCTTGTAGTCCGTAAGTTGAGGCCTGAAGCTGAATCTTTGTTAGACTGTGAAAAAATTATCTTTCTAAAAAGAATGGTCCTAATGTGTAATGCATAATACATTGTATTTTACTTCCTTTATTTGTAAAGGGGTGAATCCATACTTCTATAGTTTCATCAAGATTTAGCTGGTTCCTTCACATATGTTGTTTTCTTTATGTCTACTATATTTTTGTCTGGTGTTATTAAGATGTGACCTCTAAGATTTTCGAACAGTTTATTAAATATACTCTACAATATATAAAGTCCTTTTGAGCTTATAGAAGTTATTTTCATTATCGTAGACTACACCATTTGGATTTAGTAGAAGGATATCTCTTTATTGATTGTTGATTTATAAATACTCTCTGCAATTTAGTTCTGGAAGGGTTTAAACTCAATAGTTAGGTATAGTCTATGTTCTGCATGAAAATTTTATACTATGTCTTCGAACATCATGACTTATAACGTTTGTATGTTAAAGAAAACTAGTACTGACAATTATTACATTTCATGAGTAATGGGTTTTGAGATTCGACTTCCCTCTCTAGTTGATATATCAAAAAGAGCTCGTACAGTAATAGTGGAAGTATTAAGGGTTTCTGATGTGAGTTGTGTAGTTTGCTTCATGAGATCTAATCTTTGGTATAACCAATTGCCTTTGTCCCCACTAGTATTTCAGATACTACCCCTAATACTATGATGTTGTTCTCTTAACTCTAAAGTTCGTTGTGGTGGTGAGAATACCGCGTTTAGATATAGGGTTCTAACTTCTTTCTGTTCACGGGGTCAGATTTTGAAAATAAGACTCGACTAAATTTCAAACTGTCGTCGATTATTCATACTTCATTAAATTCATTGGCTACTGTATAAATGTTCTATTCTTGTTATTTTTATTCATTTAAAGATTTGGTATATATCACTAATGATGGGCCCCTTTTCTGCGAGGGTACCCATCAGGTGACTCTCATCCTCCCACCACTTTGGGTTTGTGAACAATGTTCTAAGAAAATACAAAGGAAAGGTGGCTTGTACCAGAGGCCTAATTTAAGTACCGACCGATACACTTCTGTATTTTTTTATTTATTAAGTGGATTATCTTGGTAATTTAATTTTGTGTTTCAGTTAAGAGTTTCTCTAGAATTTCCTTGGAAAAATACTAATGAAAAATATTTTTGTTTCCTTTCAAGATAAGTATCCTGAAGCTTCAGATCTTGATCATTCCATGCAAAATGTATTTGGGTTCCCTTATAGCAATTCCAATTATTTGAGGACATTGTATCGTTGGAAAAACGTAGTACTTGCATAAGGCTAGTCATACCTTGAGTTTCTGGTCCAATTGGGAAAAATGTAATAATTTTCTTTAATATAGATTCATAGGTTGTTGTCGTGTGTACTCAAAAAGATATAATGATTTCAACAGATTTGATCTATGATTGTTGATACAATGTTTAAATATCACACCTTTAATGTTTTAAAGCAAGGGGGCATCTCAAACTTACATATATATATATATATATATATATTTGTTTGTTTTAACTATTATGGTACTATTATGATTATGGAATTCTTTGTTGAACCAATAGAGCTATCGAATTGTACTTTAATTTATTGTTATCTAACTTGTACAAAGTTTGCACTAATTGTTGTCGTAGATAGGGTTAGGAAATTTCAAATTTTATCGTCTTACAGGATACATAAAAATGGGGTTCCAGATTCTCTATTTTTCTATGATGCCTGTTTATATTTCCAGGTTGTAATATATATATATATATATATATATATATATATATATATATATATATATATATATATCGTGAAATTCATGTCATACATGGTGTCTTCATCTTGATTCTTATTTTTACATGTACATGAGTGGAAAAATCATTTGAGTAATATACTTACCTATAGGAAATATAATTACTTATGTATATCAATATACTTTGGTTCCAATTGCATCATGCAGATATTTAGTTTACACAACATGATTTATTAAATGTGAGGTTTATCCCATAGTTTATCCTATTACAATAGTAATAGAACTAATTCTTCCAGTTAATATATCCAATGACAATAGTATTCACTCAACACTATATTCCAACAGAAATAATCCATTCATAACTAATTTTTAGGGGGAATTTGGTCAATCCTTAATCACAACATCATTCGACCAGATTTCATCCATAGCAGTACTTCTATCTAGAATTAAACAATGCAATCTAATAGTTATCATAACATTTAACCATAGAAAGGATTAAGATAACATATCTGAGCTAATTCGCTACAAGACAAAGGGAACAACCACATTCTTCCCAACCATAGAACGGATAAGCCAAAGTCACTTGTTCCATTCACCCCCTAGCCTGGCCATGAATCCATGAGGGTAAAATCAGAACTCTACCTCAGCAAGAGTCTTTTAGTCTCAAAAACTTCTTCTTGAATCACACTCAGAAATCAGTGTTCATAACAGCAAGAGATCAATAATTTCCCCTAGCATACTAGGTAGCGTCCTCCCTCCTCACATATGCTATATATCCAAAAGAAAAAGTGCCTAGGTCTTTTCCCCTCTTGGAAATTTTCACAGCTTTCGAAATCTCTAATTTTCAAGGGCTACCAATGGCCAAATTCTGGAATTTCCACTTGTAACAATCATCCCTGAGGTAGTTCCAGCATGTTCCCCACTCATGGAGTCATGGTCAGTTGATTTCAACATGGCTGTTACATTTGTTCTCCAGCAATAATTATGAAATATTTTGTTTCATACAAGTGTCATAATCATGTAGTTAGTTGGGTCAAATCAAATCTCTTCCCAACAGTCATAATCATTAATTACAATTAACCAAATTCGAATTTGCTAAAAACAGAAATTAATTTCCTAAGAAATTTCCAACTTAAAAAAGAATTTATTTTTTGGGGGGATGTCACATAGGACACCTCCCAAACCTTCTTTGCTCGCATCCACATAGACTGTGAATTATTTATTCGAGTTTGCTACCCTTAAAATTGGTGCAATTGTTAACAATTCTTTTAACTTATTAAAACTATCCTAACACTTCTGTGACCAATTAAACTTGGTTCCCTTCTTATGTAGGGATGTGATAGGGTATGCAATCTTAGAGAATCCTTCTATAAATTTGTAGTAGTACCCGATGATTCCTATGAATGACTGGATATCCACTACATCCTTAGGGATAGGACCTTCCATGATGGCTCTTTTATTCTCTGGGTCGACTCCAATACCTTCTTCAGATATTACATGTTCTGGGTACTATATTTTCTTTTGATAAAAGTCACATTTGTCAAATTTAGCATATAGTTTGTGATTTCTTAAATTTTGCAATAATATCCTTAGATGTTCTTTGTGTTCCTCTTTTGTTTTCAAATACACTAGGATATCATCAATAAATACCAAAAGAAACTTATCCAAGTACTGACTAAAAATGTTATTCATTAAATACATAAAAGTTGGTGGTGCGTTAGTGAGATGAAACAATATAAGAACAAATTCATAATGTCCATATCTCATCCTGAACGTTATTTTACTTATGTCTTCATCCTTTATTCTAACCTGGTGATAAAGAGATCTTAAATCCAATATATAAAAAATATTTTCCCCTCCCACTTGATCAAACAGATCATTGATTCTACGTAGAGGGTATTTGTTCTAAATAGTCATTTTGTTTAACTTTCTATAATCAATGCATAATCTTAGAGTTTCATATTTCTTTTTAACAAAAAGGACTGGTGTTCCCCATGGAGAGACACTTGGCATGATGTATTCCTTTCCCAACAGTTCTTGTAGTTGAATCTTTAACTCTGTTAATTCATGTAAACTCATTCGGTAGAGTTCCTTAGATATAGGGGTTGAACTAGGCAGCAGGTCGATAGAGAAGTCTATCTCTCTTCTTGGGGGCAGTTCAGGTATTTCTTCTACAAACACATCTCTAAATTCATGTAAGATGGAAAAATATTCTGGTCTAGGTTTATTTTCTTTGTCTAGAAGATTTGTCACTTGGATAGCATAAATATGACAACCTTTACTCATGTGCTTCTTAAATTGCATTGTTGAAATCTATCTAATTGAGACTGGTTTTCATATTCCTTGTACTTTTCTAACAATGCTGTTTTCATCTTTGTAAGCGAGTGATTTTTCATAACAATCCAAAAATGTTTTATGCCTCTCTATCTAGTACCTCCCAATATTTATATTGTAAGACCCTAACGGTAGAATATTCAGATTTATCTTTGTGTTTTGACCACCTAAACTAAACTCACAGTCATAAATGAAATCCGCTACTTTTAATTTTGTTCTTGTTTCTAGTTGTACTAGCCAAGACTTTGTATGCCTTACTTTATTAAGTTTATTTGAATCCACTACAATAGGGGCAACATAACTCAAGGTAGTTGTTGGATCAGTTAAAAAAAAAACATGATTATTGTTAATTTTACCTTCAACTTCCACTACAGTGCATTGGTGGTCCACTTTTCGGCCATATACAACTACGTTGATCCTGTGTATGCTTATGCCCACATCTCCCACTATATAGGCCTCTTACAGGTTGTGAAATTTGGTTCTTACTGTAGAAGTTAGACGTGGACAGTTCCTCCTTAAGTGAGGTTCTCCACATTCCCAACATTTTAATGCTTCTTTGTGGTTGTCCCCAAACTTCTTGGTTCCCAGATTAATTGGTTTACCTCCCCCTTCGGTGTTTTGGTTATTGGAGTGAAAATATTTCCTTGGAAAGTTATTTGTTGCATTCTGGAAAGGAGCTAGTTGATAGCCCTTCTTTTGTTGGTTCATTTTGTCCTGTTTCTTGTCTTTACAAGCCTTGGGACACTCAAACTGTTGTTTGTATTGATTGTAACACATTCATACCTTTCTGAAAACTTCTCTTAAGGTCTTGGGGTTTTCGAACTCGATTTTGTCCTTATAGGACTATGGTAAGCAACTTCAGAATTGTTAAATTTTTACTTTGTCCTCCCAGATATAAGGGAAAAACCTTCGTAATTCCATGAATTTGTTTATCAGGTCATCCATAGTCATTTGACCAAGTTGTAGCTCATAAAACTCTTTGGTCTTTCTTTCATAGTAACTTTCAGACAAATACTATTTCTTGAAGTATTTCATGGAATCCGACCACTCCGTCTATTTTTCCTTTAAGCCCTTGGCCAACTTCGGGTCCTGCCACCATATAGTTGCTTTTCCTCTCAGGTTATAGATGGACATTATGAATTTCATGTTGTTGGAATTGTAGATTTGGAAATACTTTTTTATGTGTAGTAACCATGCTTCAGCCTCCACCCTTATTTTGGATTCCCTGTCGAAGGTGGACTGTTTGATTTTCTTAAACTCTCCCTCTAGGTGGTCCACCTATTTCCTCTTTCTTCCTATGCTTTTTCCATATTTTGCTGATGGTGTGCCTTCAGAAGAGCTATCCCCTTTTTCTTCTTCAGGGCCATAATTTTTGGAGGCTCTCTTTCTGACCTATTCTTCGATTTTGTTATATTTTGGGCTCTTCTTTGTTACTATGATACGCAACAGTACTTCATTTATTTCCTGTTGTTCTTGTTGTGCTTTTTTCAGTTTCTCGTTGTCTGCCTTGAAAAATTGCAGTTCCACAATAAGGTTTCTCAGAGTTTATAGAACCTGACTCGTAGAGATTCCTTCATTGTTCTATCCAGGATCTCTAGTAGGTCCTTGCTCGGGATTATCCTCAAGTCTGCTCTCCTCTTCATTCCGTTCTTCCATTATCACAACAAAAATAACGTTTTTTGTTGGTAACAATAAATGCTTAGTTAGTTTTTTCATTAAACAGAAAGCATGTTATAAGCAAACATTTTTGGCCTTGTTTAAGGTCCAAGTGTTGTAACCTTTGCTCTGATACCATATGTAACGTTCCCCAAATTTACTAAATAAAAAAAATATTATCAGGGACATTAAAATTCCTTTCACTTCGATCAACTAAATTCAAAAGACTCAAAGTTATTGTAAGTAGGTAGTTTTCATTACACATAATCCTTTCCATATATATATCTACACATATTAACGTTTTACAATATTAAGGACCCTGAGCATTGTACCCATCCCTAGACATAAATATTTAATGTTGTAAATTGTTAAAGAATTAATAGGATTGGAGCCCTCTTCAAGCATAAAATTAATGTTGATTATAACATAAACGATCTATACAAAAAATATTGTGTTCCAATACAACATACACCTTTATTGAAGTAAAAGTCACATGCCTTAATTAATGATGACTTTACGTTTGTTTAACTGTCCAAGTAGCCAACTCTGTGGGAAAAAGGTCATGGTTAACCTTTCCTTTACCAATACCCCAAACTTGAATTTGGTTGACAATTGGGCATCGTTGAGGGCCCAACGATACGAGTCCTCTTTCCCAAATTTGTTAACATTAACGAACGAGGTAATCACAACTTATTTGAATGAGAGGCTGGGCTCGATAACTAAATTAGTCTTGCCTTAACTGAATTGTCTCCCTCACAATAACTATGTATGAAGTCAAATGAGGTACTTTTCATATGTTGAATTCAAGCCTCTGTCTATACTATTAATAGTGACCTTCCAGGGTACCTCCTTAGGGCTATCGCTCGATCACCATGTCCAATGTAAAACATGCCACCTCCCTCCTGTCACGTGACAAGGTATAGGGTTCATAACCATCACTATTACTCATCTTAGAGTCATATTTTTAGGATTATTGTTTCATTCTCTTTCGACTCTATGTATTTGGTGAAACGTTCCAGTGCTAACCCCATGGTATTTGATGTTGGATTACTGAGATGCGGGGTGAATCAGTAATAGAGAAATTTAATCCTCTTTAACCATATAATCCAAGTGTTATATCAATGAATCATTATCATCCAATAAATATAGAATAAATAAGAAATGAACAAATGAAAAAACATACACATACACAGTACACCAGTGTTTTACATGGAAACCCAAATCGAGAGAAAACAACAGAATCCTTTTTCTTATATGTATTGAAGAATTACATTCATTAGAAGCACCATCTTCCTTTATTTTCCAGCTACAACTAGAAGGAGGCTCCAACCCCCTAGTTTCTCAGGCTACAACCTAAGGGAAGCTCCAACTCCCCAATTCTCTGGCTACAACCAGAAGGAGGCTACAACCCCCTATGTTCTTCGACTACAACCGGAAGGTGGCTACAACGACATGTCCTTGCCCCGTCATGCCACCCTAAAGTAGAAGTAGAAATACGGAACCACTGCCAACTTGTCACTGTAAGATATACTGCTGTAAAACTATACCAACAAATATGAACCTGTAATCAACCTGTACCATAAATAAGTGCATCAACCATGCACCGACCTATACCAAATAACCTGTAATCAACCTATACCATAAACAAGTGAATCCAACCATGTATCATGTATGTACCAATCATGTGTCAAATACTCATCAACTATGACTCATCAATATGTACCAACATCATCAACTATACACCTAATGTATGTGCCAACTCATCAACTACTTGCCTCAACCATGTACTCAACATGTACCTCAACCAAAATACCTCATCAATTTCATCATCCAAATATAATTTGTAGATATATAATAGACCTGTTGTATATGATCGCATTCCTGCAAACCTTCCTTGACTTCAACAAAAAGAGTCTAGCAATTTCATCGAACTTTTCTTTAGTCTCGCATGCCTAGTTTTGGATTAGTCAAAAACCCTAATTTGAAGTAATCATAACTTTGTACCTGTAATATATAAAGATCTAAAACTAATACACAATGTTATTCAGTGTGTTTTATTCAATTCCTCCAGGTGTCACTACTTGGAACCTCTCAGAAAAGGAGTTATAGCAAAAATGGCATACCTTGTTGAATTATGGCTTATTCTAGATAGCGACCTTGTAGAGCGTTTCCCACACAAAAAGTTATTTGAATTGATATGAAACCATTACACATAATACTAAATAAAGTACCCTAACCAAAACATTTTGTTTCACTACAGTTGGATCTTTTATTAAGATGTTATGACGTTTTTACCCGAAACACCTATTTTTGACTAGTTTCAGGACTAGCCACAAACCCTATTTTCCACAGTGTAACTCCAAAAATACAATGACCCACAAGATAAAAATTTTACCACATATAATTGGATATGTATTCTCAATGGAATAGCAATTTCATGGTTTGAATCATTATATATAAAAAATTATAGCAAAAATGGTGAGATGACCTGTAAATAACATCCTTTAGAAAGCACCATCAAAAAAAAGTATCCTTCCTTGTATTTTGGCTTTCTTTTCTTCACCTTCCCTCAGAATTTCATCTTAGATATCCTTGGTTACCTCATACACCAATAGATATTCAATATTCTCAAGTGTAATTAAAATGAGAGAGCCTTGCCTCTTATTTATACTCTCCAAGTAGCTTCCTTAAAACATCTTCTAGGTCACTTGGCCCCACTTTCCTTATTTTAGGGTTAACCCACTTCTAATTTCTCCATTAAATTTATTATTGAAATAATTTATTTTGTATTCAATTTGAATTATAATACACTCATTACTTCACTTTATTATTTACCATTTAAAATCTCTTAAACCACTTTGACTACTTTGACCTTTTGGGGCTTCTAGATGACATATGAGGGTCCTCCAACTTCATAAGGTGATAACTCTCAAACCACGAGGAGTTATGTGATGTTCCACATACCACCAAAAATGGAATGACATGTAATATCCATATAGAATTGTATTATCTAAAAATATATCATAACTCATAGCGTTATCCATCAAACAAGCTCGGGTCCATTACCCAAACCTCAGGTCTCCAACTTCTTATGGCCATAACTCTCTAACCATGAGGAGTTATGTGACGTTACACATACGATAGGAAATGGAATGACAAGAAATATCCATATAGGATAGTTTACCTAACAAATTCATTGTACGTCATCTCATTATTCCACAATTAAGCATGGGTTCTCTTACTCTGCAAAGCGTCTTCCCATGAGGGATTTCACCATAAGGGTACCACTTTGGAGTTCATCCATATTTACTTCTTATCAAACATGAAAAGAAAATAATGAGTCATATTTAAATTAAACAATATTGGCTCCATTACCCAAACCTTTGTGTTGCAGGGCTTTGTTCAAGGGTTGAGATCAATGACAAGCAACCTTAATCAACAATCTCCCCTTTTCCATTGATGGAAACACTTTGATGCAATACTGAAATCATATCACTCATGCTCCCCCTAGAATCATGCCTCTGTCCTCTGTATCTAATAAATTTTCCTCTGTCCTTTGCATCTGATAAATCTGCTCCCCATGGAACCATGCCTCAATCCTATGCATCTGATAAATCTCTCCCACTTTGTCATAAATGGAAAATGTATATTTCCATCTGGGGTTGTTCCCCCTGACTGAAATGTCCTCTTATGGTAGTTCGTCATGTATATCTAATGCAGGAGCATCATAAGAAGCCATCCAAGCAAGCATAAAGGCAGAAGACAACTGGAAGAGTGCAACACACATTTTGCACATTTTGAATTTTTTTTGAAAAATTAATGGGTAGATATTAATGTAGTAGTTAAAGGAAGTGTACTTGCATGTTGTAAACAGATCTTGAATGATTTTCTCTCATCTACCAAATGTAATAGACATTAATTATATTTAATGAAAGTAGGTAGATATGAATGTTAGATTAGACAGTTTAGAAGTGTAGGAGGGAAAACAGATATAGACACCCTCACCCTTGTATCATTGTATCATGGTAAAATTATCATCATTGAGAACTGTATCAAAGAGTTGTAGAGAAGAACCCATGTATAGGAGCACTTGAGTTAATATATGAGGCTTTTACTCAATATTCATGGTGTTGTGATGCTTACTGTTTACATTTGTTGAACGGTATACTTACAGTTGATTTATTTCTCTGTTTATGAATTTGTTTTAATGTTGTGTTGAATGTGTGATTTCATGTCAAGTATATGAAGTCTAAGAGAGGAGAAGAATGAGTTTCAATTGTTTCTCATCCTAAGAGTTCCTGCAAGGAGCGCAGTGAAATGTCTGCAAGGTGTGCGTTGACAAGAGTCTAAGTTTTATCTCAGAAAGCTTAGGAGGGATACCATTGTTCTCATAACTAGTAGAAGTGCAGGAGAAGAATAGAGCCATCAAAGGTGTGTGTAGGCTGGTTGAGGCCTTAGAATTTATCAACTAAGGTGAAGGAAGAAGGACCATTGTTGCAAAGAGTGCACAGGGTCGAAGACTCAAATAACTGGAAGTTATTTGAAAGTTTGTCGCAAGGAGTGCGAGCAGGAAACCCTTTTGGAAGACTTGAGTTCACAAGTGAAAGCTCAGGAGGGTTAGTACCTTTGAAGAGTTCAAAGGAAGATAGGGAGAAAAATCATTGCATAGAAGTTAAGTTCAAGAGGGAGAATACCTAGTTGTTGGACAAAAGTTGTTGAGTATTGAATCGAGCAGTCAAAATTCTCCGTGGAGAGCTCGTGAAGTCACGAGGACCATAGGATCTTGTAGAGTTGCAGGGTGATTAGAGGCCAGTGAAACCTATCTCCTTAGGATCCAAGATCAACGTGAGTCATTGATTGTGCTTTGTGTAAGCCATTGGATCATATCACGAACTTGGGGTTCGTGAGTTTGGAGGCCAGACCAAAATTCTTATTTTATGCGAAGTTCTGAGTTGCGAGGAGAAGGGAAGGATATCCAGACCATTGGATCCAAGTCGCGGGAGAACCGTTGGATCAGAACCTCCACGTGGTATTGCGTACTCAGGGTTTCAAAGTTTGAGGGAGTTTCTTTTCGACTGCAGAAGTCGCGAAGTGTCGAGCATCGAGGGCTCATGCAAATACGTGGCACATCCGGTTGGTGGGGACCACATGGTTGATAGGTGGTGTAGTAACAACACCCAGAGAAAAGTGGAAGCATGTGACAAGTGGAGGACCCACGTTTCCTTGGAATAAGTCAACCCATTGTTGACTTATCGCGTCTCAGGGATTCACAAAGGAGGAGCACAAGGGCTCAATGCTACAACTCATGAAGTTGCAAGTTGCGAGGGGTGCTAGAGTTAGGCCTAGCCGATGGTTGTTTGTAGAGGCTCTAGAAAGGAAGGGGCCATACCCATATCGAACTCTCGAGTATCAAAGGTTTGGAGTCAAGGGTATTCAATTCACAAAGTCACGAGATCGCGAGTCACGAAAGGTGCTTGCGCTAAGGCCCGGGCTGTGGTTGTGTGGAGGCGAAGAAACACACCTGGTGTAGGTGGTGCAGGTGGAGTTTTCATGAAGGACCTGTGGATCAAATTTGTTGAATGTTTTAGCAATGAGCCAAAGGAGCTGCTTCAGCTCGAGGAGAATTTACAACGATCTTGTGTGGATCTTGGCTTTAGGGAAAGGGGTTTGTATTAGTTGTGGTATCATAGCTTGATTTTGTCTGTATATTTCAGGCAGAGTGAGCTAGAGGAAAAGGAGTAGTCTAATACACATCAATTGTGCTGTTAGAGGTCAGAACAAGTTCTTTGCTTTCTGTAGCAGAGAAAAGGGAGAAACATTTTATATCCATTCCACCGAGAAGAAGAGGCAGGTCAATGCCAATGCCTGATCTAGCAAGGGAAAGAGAGATGCGTGAATTACGTGCCAGGCTTGATGCCATGGAGACAACACAGAGGTGCACAGTCGATGCTAGGGATATCAGCGAGGCTGAAAGTGAAAATGAAGATGGAAATGAAGGAGAAGAAGTTGCAGTCAAAGATGTTTCAGATGAACGCCTATTCAGGGTTGTTGCAAGGATAGATGCCAAAGCGAAAATGGACATTCTAGTGTATGAGGGAAACTTGGATGTTGAAAAAATTCTAGACTGGATTAGAGCTCTGGATAAATACTTCGAATATGAGGATTTCAAGGAAGACAATAAGGTCAAACATGTCATCACTAGACTTAAAGGGCATGCAGCACTATGGTGGGATGAACTACAGGCTAACAGACGCTGCAAGGGAAAGCAGAAAATCAAAAGTTTGGATAGAATGGTTGCAAATATGAAAGCCAAATTTATACCCAGGGATTATCAAATCACTATGTTTCAGAGGATGCATAATTTGAGACAGAAGTTGATGTCAGTGAAAGAATACACTGAAGAGTTCTACAAGATAAACATTAGAGCAGGTCATTAAGAAATCGATGATGAAAAAGTTTCCAGGTACATGTTAAGCCCTAATATTGGCTCATTACCCCTTAATTGGGGCATATTAGATTAGTAATGTTATTTATTACCCCTTAATTGGGGCATATT
>ML777977.1:728062-743296 GCA_009831015.1 Picea engelmannii
GATCCATTTCAGAGTATCTCATTAAATGGAGGAAACTACCGGCTGAAGATTCCACTTGGGAAGATGAGTCTTTTATACAGAAGCATCCAGAGTTACTCAAGCATTGCGGACAACACTTGTCTCAATGGGAGGGGCATGTTAAGCCCTAATATTGGCTCACTACCCCTTAATTGGGGCATATTAGATTAGTAATGTTATTTATTACCCCTTAATTGGAGCATATTAGATTAGTAATGTTATTTTATTTATGTCAGCTTTAAGCCATTAGTTGTAATTATACCTCCTAGTCTCCTATATATACCAAGGAGACATTTTCATTTTGAATGATTTTGTACTTGAACATTTAAGTGGGGTAAAAGGAGGTTGCCCCCTCAAAGAGTCTTATTATCTGGAATTATCTCCTTTTCAAGGCGTTGAGTACTTTTCTTGAGGTTTTTCTATGCTATATTGATGTTTGGTTCTTAACAGTACATGAATGGTCTGCGATATGACATTCAAGATGAGATGAGCATGCTGACTATTTCAAATGTTGAATATTCTTATCATATGGCTATGAAAGCTGAAGAGAAGCTGAGTTGGAAGCAAGGTCAAAGAGGTCGAGGCAGAAGTCAAGCCAGAGGCAAAACAATTGCCCAAGACAACACTCAGAAATCTAAAGAAGAGGGGAAGAAACCTCAAACTCAACATGACAGAGGAGGAAGCTCAAAGAGAGGGTAGTATTCTGATAGAAATACTTTTCCTCGAGATAGAGGAAGAGGAAGAGGTATAGGTGATGAAGTAAAATGCTTCATCTATGGAAAAGTTGGACATAAATCCTATGAGTGTCCAGATGAAAATAAAGATGGTGGTGAAACTCACATTGCCGAAGCACAAGGATAGAATGTTGAGGCAAAAGACGCTGAGGCTGGAATATCCTTAATGATGAGGAAATTTCTCTTCAAGCCAGAGAAGGAGGCAGAGAACCCAGTCCAAAGAAACAGTCTGTTTCAGACTACTTGCAAAACTAAACATAGGGTATGCAAGGTCATAGTGGATAGCGGTAGTACAGACAATCTTGTATCTACAGATATGGTAGAAGAGCTGGAGCTGGATATTGTTGTACATCCAAGCCCATACAGAGTTTCATGGCTACAGGACATCAGGTAAATTTCACTAAACAATGTTTAGTTGAATTTAAAATAGGAGGATATAAAGATGAAATATTATGTGATGTCATTCCCATGGATGGTTGTCATCTATTGTTGGTTAGACCATGGCAATATGATAGAAATGTAGTTCATGATGGGAGGAAGAACACGTACACCCTGGAGAAAAATGGTAGGAATCACATGTTGCTGTCGATTAAGGATAAAGAAGTGAAAACATAGATGAGCAACAATGTACTTCTCATGAGTGGGAAGGAACTTTTTAATGAGGTTAAGAAGAAGGAAGAAAACCAATTTATTGTGGTCAGAAAGCCCAAAATTGTTTTGAATAGTACGAGAATAGATGATTTACGAGAAGAAATCCAGGAGTTGTTGGAAGAATTTGTTGATATAGTAGTGGACAAACTACCTTGTTCACTGCCACCTATCAGGAGTATAAGTCATCATATCAATCTTTTACTAGGAACCAGTTTACTGAATAAATCCGCATACAGATTGACACCGCAGGAAAATAAATAATTTAAGAGATAGGTCCAGGACTTAATGGACAAAGGATTGATTTGGGAGAGCTTGAGTCCATGCGATGTTCCGACAGTGCTCAGCCTAAAGAAAGATGGAAAATGGAGAATGTGTACAAACTCAAGGGAAATCAATAAGATTACCATCAGATACAGATTTTCAAAAATGGCACATTTCATACCATGCCAGAAAACCAGAGACGCAACTCATATTGCGAACCTATTTTTCAAGTAAGTTGTTAGACTTCACGATTTTCCAAGGAGTATCATTTTTTATCGAAATACCAAGTTCATAGGGAATTTCTAGAGGACCTTATGAAAGAAGTTGGGGACAATTTTTTCTTTTAGCTCAACATATGATCCTCAAAAGGATGGACAGACATAAGTCCTAAACATGAGCTTGGGAGATTTTTTAAGAGGCTTAGTGACTGAACACCAGAGTCAATGGGATCACATTCTGCCACAGGCGGAATTTTCTTGTAATGATTTTCTTAACAGAAGCACAGGGAAGACTCCATTCTAGATTATATATGGAATGTAGCCAAGGGGAGTTTCTAAATTGAAATATTCAGAACAAAATGAATTTAGGAGTGCTAGTGCAGAGGACTTTGCAGAAGGAATGAAAGAGCTTCACAGCCGAATTAAGGAGTGATTGCAGAGTACAAGTCAAGAATACAAGCGGAGAGCAGATCAACACAGGCAAGAACTTCAATTTCAAGTTGATGATATGATTCTTGTGCATTTGATAAAAAAGAGGTTCCCAAGGGGAACATATAACAAATTGAAGATGAAAAAGATTGGACCGTGTAGGGTCATAAGGAAATTTGGGGCAAATGCATATGAGATTGAATTACTTGATGGGGTTGGAATCTCACCGATATTCAATGTTGTGGATTTGTACCCTTACAGAGCTGAAGAAGTAGGAGCAAAGGAGGAACAAAAAGAGATTCGGTGGACAAAACAAATTCCTATAGCTGAAAATCCACAGATGGAAAGCATAATTGACAAGAGGATTAGTAGAAATAAGAGGAGGAAAGAGTATTTTGAATACTTGGTCAAATGGAAGGGACATCCAGTTGAAGATGCTAGTTGGAAAGATGAAGCATAAATTCATAAGCATGGACAGACTGTGCAAGAGCTCATGAACAAGAGTTCATGAAAATTTTCAAGTGAGAGAGTATGATGCAGGAGTATCGTAAGAATCTAGCCAAGCAAGCATAAAGGAGGAAGACAACTGGAAGAGCGCAACACACATTTTGCACATTTTGAAATGTTTTTGAAAAATTAATGGGAAGATATTAATGTAGTAGCTAAAGGAAGCGTACTTTCATGTTGTAAATAGATCTTGAGAGATTTTCTCTCATCTGTCGGATGTAATAGACATTAAGTATGTTTAATGAAAGTAGGTAGATATGAATGTTAGATTAGACAATGTAGAAGCGTAGGAGGGAAAACAGATATAGACACCCTCACCCTTATATCATTGTATCATGGTAACAATATCATCATTGAGAACTGTAGTAGAGAGATGTAGAGAAAAACCCATGTAGAGGAGCACTTGAGTTAATATATGAATCTTTGACTCAATATTCATGGTGTTATGATGCTTATTGTTTACATTTGTTGAATGGTATACTTACAGTTGATTTATTTCTCTATTTATGCATTTGTTTCAATGTCGTGTTGAATGTGTGATTTCATGTGAAGTATATGAAGTCTGAGAGAGGAGAAGAATGAGTTTCAATTGTTTCTCATCCTGAGAGTTCCTCCAAAGAGTGCAATGAAACGTCCACAAGGTGTGCGTTAACAAGAGTCTGAGTTTTATCTCAAAACGCTCATAAGGGATACCATTTTTCTCATAACCAGTAGAAGTGTAGGAGAAACACGGAGCCATGAAAGGTGTGCAAAGGCTGGTTGAGGCCTTAGAATTTATTAACCAAGGTGAAGGAAGAAGGACCATTGTTGCAAAGAGTGCACAGGGTCGAAGACTCAAATAAATCGAAGTTATTTGAAAGTTTTCCGCAAGGAGTGCGAGCAGGAAACCCTTTTGGAATACTTCAGTTAACAATTGAAATCTCAGGAGGGTTAGTAAATTTCAAGATTTCAAAGGAATACGTAGAGAAAAATAATTGTGTAGAAGTTAAGTTCAAGAGGGAGAATACTCAATCATTGGACATAAGTCATTGAGTAGTGAATCGAGCAGTCAAAATTCTCCGTGGAGAGCTCGCGAAGTCGCGAGGACTATAGGATCTTATAGAGTTGCAGGGTGATTAGAGGCCAGTGAAACCTATCACCTTAGGATATAGGATCAACGTGAGTCATTGATCGTGCTTTATGTAAGTCGTTGGATCATATTGCAAACTTGGGGTTCGTGAGTTTGGAGGCCAGACCAAAATTCTTGTTTTGCATAATGTTCCGAGTTGCGAGGAGCAGGGAAGGAGATCCAGACCATTGGATCCAAGTCACAGGAGAACTGTTGGATCAAAATCTCCATGTGGTATCAAGTGCTTGGGATTTCGAAGTTTAAGGGAGTTTCTTTTCGACTGTAGAAGTCGCTAAGTGCCGAGCGTTGAGGGCTCGTGTGAACACGTGGCACATCCGGTTGGTGGGGACCATGTGGTTGATAGGTGGCATAGTAACAATGCCCAGAGAAAAGTGGAAGTGGGTGACAATCGGAGGACCCACGTTGCCTGGGTAAAAGTCAACCCATTGTTGACTTATCATGTCTTGGGGATTCATGAAGGAGGAGCACAAGGGATCAACACTACAACTCGCGAAGTTGTGAGTTTTGAGGGGTGCTAGAGTTAAGCCTAGCCGATGGTTGTTTGTAGAGGCGCTAGCGAGGAAGGGGACATACCCGTATCGCAATCTCGGGTATCGGAGGTTTGGAATCGAGGGTCTTCAATTCACAAACTCGCGAGATCACGAGTCATGAAAGGTGCTTGCACTAAGGCCCAGGTTGTGGTCGTGTGGAGGCAAAGACTCACACTTGGTGCATGTGGTGCAGGTGGAGTTTTCATGAAGGACCTATGGATCGAATTCATTGAAGGTTTCAGCAAGGAACGAAAGGATCCACTTCGGCTCGAGGAGAATTTAGAACGATCCTATGTGGATCTCGTCCCGAGGGTAGGGGGTCTGCATCAACATCTAATACATATAAGATAAGTATTCAAAAAACATTCATTTTGGAGTATAAATAACTCCAAGTCTTTGGCGAAGATATTCAAAGGCTTCCCGTGGAAGTGGTTTTGTAAAGATGTCTACCACTTGTTCTTGTGTTTCCGCATTCTGAACTATGATGTTATTTTTTTCAACATGTTCCCATAGAAAGTGATACTTGATTCGAATGTGCTTTGTCTTGTAGTATATCACCAGGTTTTTTGAGATACTAATGGCACTTGTATTATCACAATATATTGGAATGGGCTCATCATACTCAACCTATATATCTGTCCAAGTTTGTTTCATCCAAAGAACCTATGTACAACATGTTGTTGTTGCAATATACTTTGCCTCGGCTATAGATAGAGATACTAATGATTGTTTCTTTCTTAGTCATGATACCAAACACTCACCTAAGTAGAACGTTGCTTGACTGGTGCTTCTTCATTCATCAATACAACTTTCCCAATCTGCATCTGTGTAGGAAATAAGTGATATATCTTTTCATTTTGGATACCATAATCCAAACTCTTATGTTCCTTTGAGATATTTGAAAATCTTCTTTACTGCTAATACATGTGATTCCTTTAGTGCTGCTTGAAATCATGCCACCTATCCAACTTCTTGCAATACATCTAGTCTAGATGTTGTCACATATAGTAGGCTACCAATCATTGACATGTATTGCCTCTGATCTATAGACTTCGAATCATTATTTTTTCTCAACTTACAACTGGTTTTCATGGGAGTGATATCCTTCCATTTCGAACCTTTTTAGCATTTCTGTGATATACTTGGTTTGATAAATAAAAATTCCTTGGTTACTTTGACCTATCTAAAGTCCCAGAAAGAAGGATAGTTCTCCAAGTAACAACATTTCAAATTCATTATGCATGTCTTTTGCAATTTTTTGGCTTAACCTGTTATCATCACTACCAAAAATAATATCATCAAGATAAACATCAATTAATATAATATTACCTTGACTTACCTTGATGTAGAGGTTGATGTTTTCACTTCCTTTTCTGAACCCTGCCTGCTGCAAATACTTATCCAGTCTGTAGTACAATGCTCTAGGAGCCTGTTTTTTACCATACAAGGCCTTTTTTAATTTACATACATAGTCTCTACTCTCTGACAACTGAAATCCTTCTAGTTGTTCAATGCAGACTTCTTCTTCAAGTTCCCCATTAAAAAAGTTGATTTTACATCCATCTGATATACTTTAACATTTTTGGAGCGTGCATAAGCTAAAAGTAAACGAATTGCTTCCATTCTGGCAACTAGGGAAAATGTCTATTAAAAGTCAATTGCTTCAATCTGTGCATATCCTTTACATACCAATCTAGATTTGTTCCCTGTAACCTATCCATATTCATTCAATTTATTCCTGAAAACACATTTTGTGTTGATCACATTCTTATTCTTTGGTCTTGGAACCAATTCCCAAGTGTGATTTTTCTCTATTTGATCCAATTCTTCATCCATAGTCTTATTCCAAAATTCATCCTTGTTGGTTTCTTCAAAACATTTTGGTTCAATTGTAGATAAGAGTGCTAGGTGTGTTTATTCTAGTGAATAGAATTTTCTTCTAGTCTCAACTCCTGCATCTTTGTTTCCAATAATCTTATCTGAAGGATGATTCTTCTGTACTCGTTTTCTAGGTGTCTTTGGAGATACTTCTTGAACTTCCTCTTCTTCTTCTGTCAGATTCTCTTCATCTTCATATTCCTCTTCTACCTCTTTTCATCTTCTTCTTCAAAAAATTGTTCCATTGATTTGTTTTCTTCTTCCTTTGATTATGGTCTGCTTGTTTCATCAATTGTTACGTTGATGCTTTCCACAAATTTGATCAATCTTAGATTGTAACACTTGTATTCTTTTCTTGTGCTTGAGTAACCAACAAGTATTCATTTGTCCACGTGAGAGTCAAACTTTCCCAATCTTCCATCTTCTCTTTTGATGTAGCATTTGCTTCCAAAAACTCCGAAGTGCTTCACATTTGTTGGTCTTCCTTTCCATAGCTCGTAGGGAGTTTTATCAGTGTTGTTTCTGAGACTTAGTATGTTTTGAATGTGAAATGTTGTATGCACTTCCTGTGTCCAAAACATATATGTCAATTTGGAATCCATTAGCATTATTCGAGCCATTTCTTGTACTATCTTGTTCTTTCTTTCAACAACTCCATTCTGTTGAGGTGTCCTAGCAACAGAGAATTGTCTTTTTATTCCATGACTGCTACAATAGTCCATAAATTCGTTTGAAGTGAACTCTCCTCCATTATTAGATCTAAAACATTTGATTCTTAAATCCATCTCATTTTCAACCATTTCCTTTTAGATCTTGAAGTTTTCAAAAGATTCTAACTTGTTCTTAAGAAAGAAAACTGTAGTCATTCCTGTATAATCATCAACTAATAACATAAAGTATTTTTCACCTTTTTATTCCATGACTGCGTCTTCTTCTAGTCTCAACTCTTGCAACTTTGTTTCCAATAATCTTATCTGAAGGATGATTCTTATGTACTCATTTGCTAGGTGTCTTTGGATATACTTCTTGAACTTCCTCTTCTTCTTTTGTCAGATTCTCTTCATCTTCATATTCCTCTTCTACCTCTTTTTCATCTTCTTCTTCAAAAAGTTGTTCCATTGATTTGTTTTCTTCTTCCTTTGATTCTAGTCTACTTGTTTCATCAATTTTTACGTTGATGCTTTCCACAAATTTGTTCAATCTTAGATTGTAACACTTGTATGCTTTTCTTGTGCTTGAGTAACCAACAAGTATTCCTTTGTCCACGTGAGAGTCAAACTTTCCCAATCTTCCATCTTCTCTTTTGATGTAGCATTTGCTTCCAAAAAATATGAAGTGCTTCACATTTGTTGGCCTTCCTTTCCATAGCTCATAGGGAGTTTTATCAGTGTTGTTTCTGAGACTTACTCTGTTTTGAATGTGAAATGTTGTATGCACTTCTTGTGTCCAAAACATATATGTCAATTTGGAATCCATTAGCATTGTTCGAGCCATTTCTTTTACTATCTTGTTCTTTCTTTCAACAACTCCATTCTGTTGAGGTGTCCTAGCAACATAGAATTGCCTTTTTATTCCATGGCTGCTACAATAGTCCATAAATTCATTTGAAGTGAACTCTCCTCCATTATTAGATCTAAAACATTTGATTCTTAAATCCATCTCATTTTCAACCATTTCCTTTTAGATCTTGAAGTTTTCAAAAGCTTCTAACTTGTTCTTGAGAAAACAAACTGCAGTCATTCCTGTATAATCATCAACTAATAACATAAAGTATTTTTCACCTTTTAAGCCCTTTGTTGTAGTTGGTCCAACTAGATCAGTGTGCACAATTTCTAGTGATCTTGTTGTTGAATATTCCTTTTATTTGAACCTTGTCTTTGTTTTCTTTCCTTGTTGAAAATGCTTGCATAAAGTGTTGGTTGGTTTCGTGATCTGGGGCATTTCTCTGACTGCTTCTCTTTTGTTGACTTTGACAAGCTTATCAAGATGCATGTGACCAATTCTTCTATGTCATATCCAACTTTCATCTTCCTTTCCTATACAACACTTTTCATTTCCAATTTCACTTAACACATATATGTTGTTTGAAGTTCTTGCAGTTGTACCGACCAATTTCTGTGAACCTTCTTTTCTTACCTCACACTTTTCTGAATCGAAAGTAAGTTTATGAACTTGTTCACATATTTGACTCACACTTAGAATATTATGTTTCATATCTTCTACTAGTAGAACATTTTGTGCCTCTTTATTCTTGTTCCCAATTCAGACTGTGCCTTCTCCAATGATTTTGGAAGAATTATCATTTCCGAAGGAGACTAATCCATTTTTTTCTTTTCGTAATGTAAGAAATTTGTCTTTATCACCTGTCATGTGTTTTGAACATCCACTGTCAACATACCAACCGTGTTTCTTCTTCTTAGCTTGTAGAGTGACTGTGCATTATTCATTGTTATATTGATCTTGATTTCTTATCCATGCCATTTTATGAGGTTCTTGTCTGTGACTATTGTTATTCTATTGAGATTCTTTAGGAGGGACTGTCATTTTGCAATCATTGACCATGTGTCCAAAATTGTTACATTTGTAACATTCCACTTCAGTGCTCAAAGATTAAAACTTGTTGTAACTTTTTCTTTGTGTGCCACTAGGTCTCCTTGAATAATGTCTTTGTGTATAACTTTCAAAGTTGTTACTGTTCATGTTGTTAGCTCTGCAATTCACAGTTTTATGTCCAAAATTATTACATGCATAACATAAACCAAAAAATATAGTTTGATACCTGGGAGTTGAATATCTTATGAAAGGAGGTGCTCTTATGAACCCTTCTTCTTCTTGAGGCCTATCTTTTTGTTGTTGATTCTGAAATATGAATCTTCTTGGTGGAGGAGTGTCCCTGTAATCTTCCTTGTATATCTTCCTATCCTCTTTGATTGTTTATGCATAGCTCTTTGGATTTGTTTCTTGCTCTATTGTTTTGGAACTTGATATCTTTTATGTATGATTTTATCCAAGTCCAGACTTGTCAAGATGATATTTTTTACTGTTGATAATGTCATCCAGAACTTTTGAGCTATTATGCATATTTTTCTTTTGAATATCCTTTCTTAGTGTGACAACCTCTAGTTCCAAGTTTCTAATGATCTTATCCTTTTCTTCTAGTTGTTCTTTGAGTGTTTCCTCAATTATTTTATCTTCTTCTATTTGAACCTTCAATTTTGTGATCATTTGTTCTAGTTCTCGAGTGTCCTTTTTCTTGTCTAGTTCTACTTGTAGTTTCTTGTTTTTCTTCTTTTCTCTTCTGATAACTTCTATGGCACACATTAATTCTTATCGATAGTCAACTTTTTCCTCTTCAATTTCTTCTTCGACTTCTTCACATTCTTCTTTGCCTTTTTCATATTCTTCTTCGGAGTCTTCTTTGTCAGAGTCTTTTACTGGCATGAATAGAACTCTTCCTATCTCATTGTCACTGACTTCATCTTCATCTGATGATGAGATGTCTTCTTAGGTGTATAAGTTTTTCTTGAAAACTTTCTTTGTAGTTATTTTTCATTTATATGTGTATTTTCCTTTTGAGTAACCTTCATCATTTATCTTTTTCTTATGAGGACATTTGTTAGCAAAATGACCAATACCATCACAATTAAAACAAACTAAAGGAAGCTTACCCCTATACCTACCGTTGGTTCCCTTGTTCAGTGTTTTGACGAAGTTGACCACTTCTTCATCATCTTATGAGGCATCACTGCTGCTGCTATATTCTTCTTGTTCCATTTTATTTTTCTTTGATCTTTTGGATTCCTTGAAGGCTACTTATTTTACATCTGGATTTTCCTGCTCAGTTTTCATTTCATATGCTGTGAAGATTCCATGCAGTTCATCCATGCTTATTGAGTCCAGATCTGATCTTTCTTCTAGTCTTGATATCTTAGGTTTGAATCTCATAGGAAGAGATCTTAGTATCTTTTGAACAATTACAGATTCTTCAATTTCTTATCACAATCCTATGAATGCATTCACTGTTTCATCGACTCATAAAAAGTAGTCTGTGATATCTTCATCTTCCTTCATTTTTAGTTGTTTGAACTGACCTTTGTAAGTTTGAAGCTTTGATTCTTTGACTTTTGTATCTCCTTCATAAATATTTTTAAGCTTGTCCCAAATATGTTTAGTGGATTTACAATGGGCAACTTTCATGAATACTGTATCACTGAGACCATTCAAAAGTGCATTTGTGGCTTTGGAATTATTCTCACTGAGTTTTACTTCTTTGTGATTTGTTGGTGGAACTGTTGGTGTTGTGTATCCATCTACAATTGATTTCCAAACTTGAAATCCATGTGCCTATATATATGTCCTCATCCTTATGCTCCAAAAAGCATACTTTTGTCCATCAAACTATGGTATTCCATTTTTATATGAGTTGGTACTCTCCATGATCTACCTTTCAGTGGTTAAACTAATTTCTGAAGGAACCTGCTCTAATACCAATTGTTGGATTACTAAGAGGGGGGATGAATCATTAATAGAGCAATTTAAAAAATTTTGACCATATAATCCAAGTGTTATATCAATGAATCATTATCATCTAATAACTGTAGAGTAAATAAACAATGAAAAAATGAACAAACATAAACATAGATAGTACAACAGTGTTTTATGTGGAAACCCAAATCGGGAGAAAAAAACATAATGCTTTTTCTTATATGTCTTGAAGAATTACATTCATTAGAAGCACCAACTTCCTTTGCTTTCCAACTGCAACGGGAAGGAGGCCCCAACCCCCTAGTTTCTTAGGCTACAACCTGAGGGAAGATACAACTCCCCAATTCTCTGGCTACAACTAGAAGGAGGATACAACCCCCTGTGTTCTCTAGCTACAACTAGAAGGTGGCTACAACCACCTTTCCTTGACCTGTCCTGCCACCCTGAAGTAGAAGTAGAATGATAGAAACATTGTCAACCTATCACTGTAAGATATACTATTGTAAACCTATACCAATAAATATGAACCAGGCATCAACCATGCATCAACCTGTACCTCAACCTGTAATCAACCTGTACCATAAACAAGTGCATCAACCATGCACCAACCTATACTAAATAACTTGTAATGAACATGTACCATAAGCAAGTGAATCCAACCATGTAACAAGTATGTACCAATCATGTGGAAACTACTCATCAACTATGACTCATCAATATCTACCAACATCATCAACTATACACCTCATGTATGTTCCAACTCATTAACTACTTGTCTCAACCATGTACTCAACATGTACCTCAACCAAAATCCCTCATCAATTTCATCATCCAAATATGATTTGTAGCTCTGTAATAGACTTGGTATATATGATCACATTTCTACAAACCTTCCCTAACTTCAACAACAAGAGACTAGCATTTTCATCAAACTTTTCTTCAGTCTCACATGCCTAGTTTTGGATTAGTCAACAACCCTAAATTGAAATAATCATAACTTTGTACCTCTAATGTATAAAGATCTAAAATTGACACAAAATGTTCTTCATTGTGTTTTATGCAATTCCTACAGGTTTCACTACTTGGAACCTCTCAGAAAAGGAGTTATAGAAAAAATGACATACCTTGTTGAATTCTAGCTTATTTTAGAGAGTAATCGTGTAGAGAGTGCCCTGCACAAAATATTTTTTGAATTGATGTGAAACTGTTACACATAATACTATAGACTGTACCCTAACCAACACATTTGGTTTCAATGAATTTGGATCTGTTACGAATACATTATGATGTTTTTACCTGAAACACCTGTTTCTAACTAGTTTCGGGACTAGTCACAAACCCTATTTTCCACGGAGTGTAACTCCAAAAATACAATGACCCACAAGATGAATTTTTTACCACAAATACATGGATATGTAGTCTCAATTTCATAGAAATTTCACAGTCTTAATCATTATATAAAAAACGTTATAGAGAAAATGGTGAGATGACCTGTAAATAAGATACCTTAGAAAGAACCATCAAAAGAATTTATACTTCCTTGCATTTCAACCTTCTTTTCTTCACCTTCCCTCAGAATTTCAGCTTATATATCCTTGGTTACCTTAGACACCTATAGATATTCAATATTCTCAAGTGTAATTAAAATGAGAGAGGCTTTCCTCTTATTTATACTCTCCAAGTAGCTTCCTTAAAAACATCTTCTAGGTCACTTGGCCCCACTTTCCTTATTTTAGGGTTAACCCACTTCTAATTTCTCCATTAAATTTATTATTGAAATAATTTATTTTGTATTCAATTTGAATTATAATACACTCATTACTTCACTTTATTATTTACCTTTTAAAATCTCTTTAACCACTTTAACTACTTTGACCTTTTGGGGCTTCTAGATGACATATGAGGGTCCTCCAACTTCGTAAGGCCATAACTTTCAAACCATGAGGAGTTATGTGACGTTCCACATACCACCAGAAATGGAATGACATGTAATATCCATATAGAATAGTATTATCTGAAAATATATCACAATTCATACTGTTATCGATCAAACAAACTTGGGTCCATTACCCAAACCTCGAGTCTCCAACTTCTCATGGTCATAACTCTCTAACCGTGAGGAGTTATGTGACGTTCCACATACCACTAGAAATGAAATGGCAAGAAATATCCATATAGGATAGTTTAACTAACAAATTCATTGTCCTTCATATCATTATTCCACAATTAATCATGGTTTCTCTTACTCTGCAAAGCGTCTTCCCGTGAGGGCTTTCACCATAAGGGGGCCACTTTGGAGTTCATCCATCTTTACTTCTTATCAACCATGAGAAGACAATAATGAGTCATATTTACATCAAAAAATCGTGGGTCCATTACCCAAACCTTTGTGTTGCGGGGCTTTCTTCAAGGGTTGACATCAATGACAACCAACCTTAATCAACATTTGACTTGGTGAACATGGCCCAAATCATGTAGAGGGGTTCGTCTTGGGCGGAAAGAAAAGGATAGGGTGTCTACTGGTTGGATGCTACCCTGAACTGGGTAAACAAATCTCTATCATTTTACTTTGAGTTTTCTTTGTGATTATATATTTTCATAGTACGCATCAGTCGCCATATACTTTTTTGCCTCTCTCCGACACCCTTGGTCCTACATTGGATTTTTTTTCTTTTTAAAAGATTTGTTGTGTGTTAAATTTCCATTATGTTTCAGTAGAGGTTCTAACCCTAGATTGCTTCTTCCATGAATTTTAAAGACTTGGTGCTCTCCTATAAATTTGTTAACTGTTTGTAAAGTCGTGGGTCCTCTTAATCTGTATTTCAATGTTATTTCTTGACTTCTACTGTGTGATAGAAAATCCTAAGGGAATACCCTCCATATTCCATCTCGTTCTTTGCATATTGAATAAATGATTCTATTCTGTTCGAACATGAGTTTTTTCCTTGCAATAAAATGTTACAATTATCGTCCCTTTGAATGTTTACAATAAGGGATTTCGTGCGGAAAAATAAGGTTCTGAAACTCTTATGTTCGACATTCTAAACTGCAAGTTCCTGATTCTGAGAAAAATAATATAATTCGGATCTCGTTATAATTTAATTTGGTTCATGCGTGTCTCAATGTCATTGTTTTGTTAAGGAAACAATCCTTTCTGGTTTGTAGAGATTCATCGTGAAAATCGTATGATATGCTATAAAATTTCAAAACCTTTTCATGTGGATTGTTGGGAAATTTCTTTGTTACTGTATTAAGTTTTCTTTTTATAGTCTCGTTACCTTAAGTCTAAATAAATTATTCATATTTCGGGCAGGGATCATAAAAGTCATACGATGCCACCTGTGTGTAATAATTCAGACTCTAAACTGGGTTCAAGTAATTATATATAATTTCTCTGCTCCTATATTATGTGTTTGGAAACTTGATTGTTACAATTCCTACAGCGTGAATAAAATATCATAGGTAAAATCCACGGCTGATAGATGCCTCATTGTGACATGTATGGTTTTGTGTGAAGTTAATTGTATTATTGAAGTATTAATTGTTTAGCATATTTTTCTTACTTGTTTACATTATGGAGTTATTTGGTTAATTCTTTAGGTTACCAAACTAATGATGGGACCCCTTTGATATTGCGAGGGTACCCATCAGACTTTTCTAAGTCCACTCCTCCCCTTCGGGCATGTAGACAGTTTACTCAACAACGCCAATGGGAAAACATTCACCCCAAACTGCTAAGCTAATCATTGCTCCTGTAAGTGAATCTTCAATATTTATTTTGGTTGATTATCCCTTATTACTATTTTACTAATTCTCGCTCTTTCATTTTTGTAGTTCTTAACTACTCTAATCAGATGGATTCATTAATTCACCTCACTCGAAAGGTATTAGCGTTCCGACTCTCGGTGTTTAAATTTAAGTTTTTCCAAGTTCTGTTCATTGCAGTAAAGAGTTCCAAATTAAGGAACTATTATTATAAGAGATTTTGCATCAGGATTCCATAGATAACCTGGTTACTTGCAATTTAAATCCTTCCGGGAAAAGAACAAATTTGAACAGTTTTGAACAAGGGAGAAACCCCAATAAAAAAAAAGATTTTTTTATTTAACCAACTATGACGATATGTATTAGAAGTTACTTTTGGGTTTACTATAAATAAAAGGGACTATCATTTTATGTCTTTTATATAGAATGTTTAATAGAAAACATGTGAATCTCATGTAATTAAATAAGTCGACACCATGTCTTATGTATGTGAATATATTGGATTTATTTTATTCAGTCTTGTGTAAAATAGTCATACAACCATATCTATATATATATTTATCTTCTTTCTGTGTTTTCTTTCCATAATTCCGTTTGGCATTGTATAATTTAGATATCCCTTAAATGAG